>JBCAUG010010249.1:0-11165 GCA_038406175.1 Haplosyllis leylae
GGTTTGCCCGAGACATAGGTTAAGCTCAGCCGTACCTGAGTATTACACCGTTCTACCGCAACTAAAAGACCTCGCAAATAGAGTTGCTCAAAAATGGGGTTGCAACCCATTTTGGAGCAACTCCATTGATTTTAATGAGAGCTGTGTCGCAAGCGTCATCGTTTACGCTGACCCTTGGTGTGAACGGGCGCTAACAACGTCAGCGATTATCCTTTCGCTTTCTGTGTTCGCACTGACTGATTGGGTTTCCGATCCGAATGAGACTGATCTCAGAGAGAAAATGGGTGCAGTACCCATTGATATCTGATATATTTCCGAATGCGAATCCGAGGTCTATGTCAGTGCCTACATATTACAACAGAATAAATTTCGTCTAAAAGAATATCGGAATCGGAACGAAACATTGGTCAGGTCAGTGTGAACACACCGCTAGGTCAGTGTGATTGTTGTGGGTCGTGCTTCCTTAGGGCCACTCAAACGGTTGTGGGACTAAAACCGCCCGAAAAGAAAGTTGGTTTTACAATGGAAGTGTGTTGTGAATTGGTAAACACGGCAGAGTAAACCGTTCTAAGCCGTGGCCGCTGACGGGAGGTGGCCTCACAATGCAGTGGTTGAGTGAAGCTTTGTTCATACATAACGAAGGCAATTTATCCCGACAACTGATATTCCAACAGATAATAATATAGAACGTTGGGCTAAATGGGTCTGTCATCCATTCAGCCCAAAATTCTATTCTCTAACACAAAATATTATTATTGGGAATATCAGTGACAGGCATAAAGGTGCGTTCACACGTAGCGTTTTTCGGACCGTTTTTGGCAGCGGCACCTTTGATCTTTTTGACAAGTTTAACATCACGTGTGAATATGACCACAGGAACATTTTAAACGCATTAAACCCATTTTTAAACGGTCAGAATAAAGAGCTGAAAAACGCTGCGTGTAAACACACGATAATTTCGTTACACGTAAACAGACCTTCAGACAGGTTCCTGTTGTACTTACCTCGGTCTGTCGTTTGTTTCCCACTTTCTCCACTTTGTATCAAATCTAAAATTCAAACTTAAAGATTAATTTTATTTCAACAATGTAATGTACTACAACTGTTTTTGAACAAGAGTAATTTATCAACATATAATAGGTAACAATGCAACATAAAAAGATAAACAAAAACAAATGCAAACATGGAGCTGGTGGACATTCGATTCAACACTACAATACTAAATAGTTCAATTAGAAATAACCAAGGCGACATGCTCACTAAGTAAAAATTTATGCAAAAAGCACAAATAATGCATTTGAAATTTTACAATGCAAAATGCAAAATTTTCCTCGTGCAATATCACAAGATCAGGAAAAAATGTCCAAGAATTGGTTGACACTTTTCTCCTGTTCACGGGGAATGTGTCCGTTAAAGTTTTAACATTGTGTCAAAAGTGACGGGCACTTTGATGGGCAGAAAGGGTTCCACACCCATTCTGCCCGTCACCATTGTTAAACTTTAACGGGCCGAATTTTGGGCCAAATTTCGGTGTCGGTACGTGTGAACAAGGCATCAAAGGTGGCAAAACTGAAGCTTACAATGCATCTGTATTGTTGTCTATCGAAATGAATTCAATAAACCCAGGTGGTCCTGCTCGTGAAACAGTGATAACAACTGTACACAAAGCTCTGCCAGGGACACTTTTTTGCAGCTTGAACAGTTCTTTCCAGTCAGATATCTTCTATATTTACAGAATTAGTTTATTACCTTCTTTACTTGCGTTTTTGGTGTCACTGCTGTCAATTCCGGAGGATTTTAGGTGATAACAGAGGATTTTGTCCATTCGATAGACAGGTTAACAATACTTTGGTTGCTTTAGTTTGTGTTAGTTCGGTTTGAAGGATTATTGTATTAACTTGAGGAGATTTAGACGCAACATTCCTCTAGGCAAATAAATTCACTCTTCTACCTGGCTATTACAGCCAAATTATTTTGAAAATGTCTATTTCGTGGAACAGTAGAACCTGTTTGACGTTCACTCTATTACTGACCACGTACGTAGTACGAGAGGGAGGTTATATTTTCAGTTTGTTTGTCAGTCCACAGGAGGGGGAGTCCCCAAGCCAGGTCCAGCGGGGGGGGGGGGGGGGTTACCTGGGGTCCCCCCCCCCCCACCCAGGACTGGGGTACCCCCCCCGGGGATAGGACAGCAGAGCGAGCACTGCTACGCCGCGGTCGGTATGCCCCTTGCGTTCACGCAGGAGGACTTTCTAGTTACAAGATTATATTTATTCTAAGATGAAATAGAAAGTGAAAATCCAGATAAAATTTTGTGTTCTCTTAACAGGTGACGTCACTTCCTTTTTAAGGACCGTTTACACCAGGCCTCAGCCTCAGCCTCAGCACAGAGTGAAGGTTGCGGTGGCTCTAATGGTACAGTTCTCATTGAAAACAATGCAACTCCATTCTGTGACGACTCTATTTGTTTCCATTGATTTCAATGAAACCAATAACGCCAGCGTCATCGTAGCGTTGACTCTGCCTTGACGTCGACGCTTAGTGTAAATGGGACCTTAGGGCTCGACGCATCTGTGACGTTGCTGCGACATTGATCTAAATGGGTTGCAAAGCGATTTCAAAGCAACAGTCGCTGACACTTGGTGTAACAGTACAGAAGAGATTCATACGTTTGATTTGGGAGCGATCTCGCAGCGGTGTCGCTAACGCAAGGTGTAAACGGGCCCTTACGTCTTGCAGAGTAGCTGAGAGTACGGAGAGGCTCTACTGTAATACACACTCCAGTACCAAACATTAAATAAAATGGTCTTGTTCACTTTCAAAATAAGCAGCGGCATGGTTATTGTCTCCGTCACCGTCAAATTATGGATGACACGTTGCATGGCAACTAGCCGTGTTGTGTACACTTACACAGATGAGTTTTACAGAATGAGTGCCGTACTCATTGTACTCATCAGTATCCGTCACCATTCACACAATCTAGTTTTTTTTTCAAAATGGGGAGGTTTTCATCTAATTGGATGAATTAGACGAATTGGACAGATGCAGTGATGCATGAAATAGGTGCTTTATAAAGTTCCCCACAAGCACAGTTGACTCCCTAGTGTAATGGTTAAAGCAGTTGGAACATAAGCAGGAGATCCTGGACTCGAACCCCACTTTTCTAAAATTTCTTTTTGTCCAATTCATCTAATTAGACAAGACTTTTGAAAAAAAAAACTCGAATGTAATGGTGCCATTTTATTGGAGCGAAAGCGATATCGTTTAAGTTGTGTGTTTATATTGAGTAGCGGCGAAGATCAAAGGAGGTTTTCGCTTTCGCTTAATAGTTCCGCCCTTACGGCCGTTCACACCGAGCGAAAGCGAAAGAGAAAGTTTCTTCGAAGTCTGTCACTTATACGTTGATTTTTTATTGTTCTTCGATCTTTTTCAGTTTTGCTGCCACTTCCGCTTGGTGTGAGTTTACACTTGACGGTAACTTTGACGGAGACGGTGGCGTTGACGGTCACGGTGGCGTTGACGGTACGCGCAATGTTTTAGTAGCAATTAGATGCAAACATACACTCCTAGGCTTATGTGTAAGTTGTGGCGCATATCTACATGTAGTAAACTGATGCAAGGTATGCTCCGAGGGTATTCACACCGCAAACCAGGCGAATATACCATTAATGTCTTGCCTTCTTCCCGTGCATTGGTTTCCTCTTCTTTCACTTCCTCCTCGTGGTGCTCATGTGGAAATTCTGGTTCCGCGTCTTTGGAGATTTCTTCGTCTTTTTTGTCATCTGTGGCCTCTTCGGTTTCTTCTTGTCTTCCCAAATCTATGCTTTCCTCTTCCTTTCTTTCTTCAGTTTGATCCTGATGTGGAACCTGTTCGTAATTTTCCTTCTCCTCTGACTTGGATTCTTCTTCATCAACTACCACTCCTTCTTCGTTACTTTGTTGTTTTTCCCGCCATACTTCATCTCTAGCGTCTTCGCGTTCCTCTTCAGCGTCTTTGTCAAATTCACTGAACTCATCCTCCACCTGTTTTGGCTCCTCATGAGTCTCTTTTTCGACAGGTTCTAACTCTATCACTTCCGGTTCCGCTTCATCGTCAACCTTCACTTCCGGTGGAATCTCTTCAACTTTGTGCACTTCAACCTCGATGTTGATGTTTGGTTCTTGCACTGCCTCCATCATCAACTCATCTCTGTCATCATCTTCAGTTTCGGTCACTGTGTCTTTGTGATGAATTTCAAGCTCTATTGGTTCCATCTTTACTTCCTTTTCTTCTTCTTCCTCTTCTGACTTTTCTTTTGGCGTCTCTTCAAGGACGTCATTTTCTGGCTCTGTTTCGTAACCGTCATCTGACTTTTGTTCTCTTCTTTCAAGGGTATCGCGTGTTTCTTCGAACATGAAATTGTCAGCTGGCGTTTCCGTTTCCTCTTTCGTTGCACGTTTGTCATCGTCTTTGTGCAAATCGTCCCGCACGTCTTCTACCTCAGGCAATTCGTCCTGAACGTCTTCCTCCTCAGGCATTTCGTCCCGAGCGTCTTCTACCTCAGGCAATTCGTCCCGAGCGTCTTTTACTTCAGGTAATTCGTCCCCAACGTCTTCTTCCTCGAGTAGTTCGTCCCCAACGTCTTCTACCTCGAGTAGTTCGTCCCCAACGTCTTCTACTTCGAGTAGTTCGTCCCCAACGTCTTCTACCTCGAGTAGTTCGTCCCCAACGTCTTCTACCTCGGGCAATTCGGTTTGGTCTAGACCATTTTGAATATCTACAGCTTCAATTGTCTCATATCTTTTCTGGATGCGTTCTTCTCTTGTGTCATCCAGCAAGATCTTATCATCTTTTTCTTGTGTTTCATGGACTATGTGCTCCTCTGACATATCTTGAAAATCTGCAGAATCTACCACTACCTCCTGATTCTCTGGGTCAGGTTCATCCTTTGCTGCCTCTTTTATGACGTCATGTTGTCCCGCAGGATCGTCAGTTGTGACGTCATCTTGTCGCGTGGGATCGTCACCTCTGACGTCATCTAGTTCTTCCTCTGCGTGTACTTGATCTGGTCTGACTACATCAAGATCTTCAAAACTGTCACCAACTTTTTCTTGAAATGTTGCGTCTTCTTTACTTGGTTCTTCATCATCGAGGTCATCAAACGTATCACCAATTTTCTCCTGAGAAATGATGTCATCTTGCACCTTTTCTGGTGGTTTGTCCTCTACCATTTGATCATCAATTTCCTCAATTGTATCAACTTCAGGTTCCATCTTCTTCCTTTCTTCTACCAAATGATCATCTAATTCTTCAAATCTTTCTTCCTCGGGTAGCTTCTCCTCCACTGGTTCTTCATCAGGGTCATCAAATCTATTACCCTCATTTTCCTCTTCGTCTGTTTCTCGCAAATCTTCAGTTTTATCTTGAAGAGTCTCACTGGGCAGCAGTTGGTCCCCGTCATCTTCCGGGGAAGAGTCACGCAGTTGTTGGGCGCGTTGTTGCTGTTCTTCCTCGGCTGCTCTTGGCGCCCTCTCAGCGGTATCTCCCTCACCCACGGGTGCGGGTGCGGGTGTGAAAGGTTCGGACGCTTCCTCTTCAAACAACAGGGCTACATAACGTCATACATGGAAACAACAATAAGAATCAACAACAATCCATCATAGAGAACAGTGAGTGAAACTCAAGAGAATAAAATTGTAGTTCAAAGAGGACAAAGTATTTATTTTTCCAGAGGGTTTTATGCAAATGTAGGTTTACATTAATGTGCCCAACAATATTCTATTAAGCCTCGTTTACACGTAACGTCTGCGTCTGCGTCTGCATCAAACATCAAGGATGGTATCCATGGAAACAAATGTGTGTGTGTGTACACACCTAACAATTGCATTTTCAAGAAGAAGACGGCAAAGATCAAAGAAAAATTAATACGCAGACGTTACGTGTGAACGGACCTTTACGCTAGAAGTAAGTGTATGCCCGTGTTTGTGTACATGTGTGTGTGCGTGTGCGCGTGTGTGTGTGCGTGTGCGTGTACATGTGTGTGTGCGTGTGTGCGCACACGTGTGTGTACATGGGTGTGTGCGCATGCACGTGTGTGTACATGAGTGTGTGCGTGTGTGTGTGCACGCGCATGTGTGTACATGGGTGTGTGCATGTGTGTGCACATGCGCATGTGTGTACATGGGTGTGTGCGTGTGCGTGTGTGCGTGTACATGGGTGTGTGCGTGTGCGTGTGTGCATCTACATGGGAGTGTGCATGTGCGTGTGTGTGTACATGGGTGTGTGCATGTGTGTGCGCGCGCGCATGTGTGTACATGGGTGTGTGCGTGCGCGCGTGCATGTGTGTACATGTGTGTGTGAGTGCGTGTGTGTGTGTGTGTGCGCATGCGTGCGTGTGATACCTAAGACGTTGTCGAATCCCACGTAGTAGTGAGTGAACGCGGCTCCGGACGCTATCAGAATGATTAGAACGAGGCTCTCCCAGAGTCCGGAACGCCCGGACTTGAATCCTCCACCAGGGGGCGTTACCTTCCGCTTCACAGGTTTCTCATCCGTTTCTGAAAGGAAGGATCAAATAAGAGTCAAGATTGACAGTATGAACGTCTGCGTCTGTTTTTCTCTTGACAATACATCTCAATGCTACGACCAGGAGCGGGTGCCCCTGGTCTTTGGTTCTTTTCCGGGGGGGGGGTACCCCCTAATCCTGTCACAGGCCATGTCCCAAATCCTGTCCTTGGTCCTGTCCGGGGGAGGGGGTAGCCCCCGATAGGACAATGGGTACCTCCGTACAGGACAGGGGGTACCTCCCTGCACAGGCTACACCGCGGGCAGTAAGTCTCTTGAGTTCACACAGGAGGACTTTGTTTTTGTTATTATTAACCACGTACGTAGTGCGATGGAAGGTAATTCTTTTCATATTTCTGTCCGGCTGTTCAAGCGGGTGAGTGGGGGGTCTATCCCATAATGCTCCAGGACAGGCAGGGAGGAAACTCCCTCCCCCACCGGACAGGAAGAATACGGAAGGGGGCGTGGTCAATATGCCTGGGAAAGTCACTAGCAGACTGTTTTATATTTATCGGTCACAATACATCCTTTTTGTAGCGACACCTCTCTTTTCCGGCCATTCTTCAGTCAAACTTATCTCGGTCGTAAATTCGAGGTATCACTTCAAGTTAATTCAGATTGAAATTGTCCTGGTCAACTGTCTGTGGATCCTTCAAGGAAAATTAGCCGTAAATTTGTGAAAAAAGTACGGACTCGTTGCCAAATTTTACGAATCTGATCGAAAAAGTTATAGTCAATTTATCAATTTACAGTTTTAAAAATTGCGGAAACTATGATCAATCTGCTAATAAACATTCTAATACTTGGCAGTATGCTGTCATCAGTTCCCGACAGGCCGTTTCTGGAACATTAAAAAAGTAATTAATTTCACTTCATATAACTCATTTGTTGTGATGAGAAGAACCGCAGTCGCAATAAAAATGCGCACAGTGTGAATAAGCCTTAACATACTTGTCTGTCAATTTCGGTCACCCTGTGAACTTTTTTCTTTCACAGTTAATGCCCACTTAGGGAATGGTAACTCAAAAAACGAAGTCATCCTAGTTGTTGTTGTTTACTGTCTTGAAGTATGAACGAGAGTACTGTCCCATTGAAGTACAACTTTTTACGGGTGATTGATGTTCAACCTGTATTTTGTGTATTTTGTTCGCAAATGGGAGGCAAAGACAAAGAATATTATTCAAAATACCCATTCGTTTCATGTTTTTTGTTTGTGCTTGATTGGTAGTACACTGGGTCCCGCTTATAATGAGTTCGGTTACACTGGGTCCCACTTATAACTAGTTTGATTACACTGGGTCCCACTTGTAACAAGTTTGGTTACACTGGGTCCCGCTTATAATGTGTTTGATTACACTGGGTCCCACTTATAATGAGTTCGGTTACACTGGGTCCCACTTATAATGTGTTCGATTACACTGGGTCCTGCTTATAATGAGTTCGATTACATTGGGTCCTGCTTATAACAAGTTTGATTACACTGGGTCCTGCTTATAACAAGTTCGATTACACTGGGTCCTGCTTATAACAAGTTCAATTACACTGGGTCCCACTTATAATGAGTTCGATTACACTGGGTCCCGCTTATAACGAGTTTGATTACAAGGAGCACCCAGCTACAACGAGCAACCGTAAAAAAAAACTACTTTCCACGAGAAAAATTTTGTGAATTAAGTCACTCGTTGTAAGCGGGACCTAGTGTATTGTCATGAATGCGTTTTCAGAGAGAATTTTAGGACTCAGTGGAAGTGTTCACACTATCCAACTGCGACAATATCACCCAACTCCTATACAGCCCATTGTAAGGCAAAAAGCAAATCTCAGTCGCAATCAGAAAATATCCCAGAGTGTGAGTGAGCCCTTAAAATCACCAGTAAAGTTCCTTTGGTAGGTAATAAAATGACAGAAACAACCGTGTTAGAAAGAAGCAACAGAAATTATGCATGCACCTTAATGTTTACAACGTGGACGTCACTGTTACATGTAACAACGTGGCTAAATGTGACTCGGAAGAAACTGAGAAGAGGAGGAAGTGACTTTGATTGTGTGTGTTTGTTGCATATGCCTCCATTCCAGGCCTATTGTATGTTTTTTTTTGCCATAAACACTTGAATTAGCATTTCGTAGCATCAAAAAGGTAAAACGACGCAGTGAACGGAGGAAACGATGAAATGTTTCCATGCACAGCCGGAGGCTCAAGTGTTCCGTTATGGAAATGTCTGATTTTGGTTGATTTTCATCAATTCTCTTATGCTAAACAGTTCTCGTAAAAAACACTTTCCTCTCGACTTGGAACAAATACGAACAAATGAAGTCCGGTATATTTATAATGGCCAGCTTTGAAACAAAACTTTCCATATCATTTCTGGTTTTTAAGACCACCTTTCATTTAAAAGGACAGCCACAGTAAAGGAGTATTCACAAAATCTCAAGGGTTTCCAAGGAAACCGAGATTTTGTTAACACTCGTTTACAAACATGTTAAAATTAGTGTGGATGAGTGGATTTTGGAAACGACTCGTTTACATAAGCATGCAACAACTTTATCAGGTGTAATTGTCATCAGTTTGCTTCTTCCATGATTAAACTGGAAGTTTCATTCCTCCAAAGTGGACGAATTGATTTCAGTGTGCGCCAGCGAATATCTGATGTGACTTGTAGTAACTTGACAAGTGGCTGATCCCCGGGGGGGGGGGGGCGGGGCGGGGGGTACCCCATCCCTGGCCGGGGGGGGATGTCCCGGGGTCCTCCCTGTGAACAGACAGACACCCCTTGCCTACGTACGCGGGTGATAAATATCCTAATTTACGGTTATAAAGCAGAGTTGTGGAGGACGTCAGGCTTGGCACGCTTCAATACATTATAATGAACGGAAAACCCTTCGTTCAATATCCATACGTCTCTCTTTACACATCAATGTATCAAACATTTCAATCATTCTGTGTTTTCACACAGATGTGTGAAGTAACAATAAATATCTCTGATATAACAACACGTGCGTTTCTATGGTATTATTACACTTAACACAACAACAAATAAAACGGTGTCACAGATTTTCCCATTTACAGAAAAATCAATAATTTCAATGGTAAAGCCCAGTGTTTTTGGTTGTTGGTTTTTTTAACGTGATAAACGGCACTTTACCACAGAATCAATACGAGTTTCACAGGTGTTGCAAAGACACCAATCTATTGCTGATTTGTGTTGATGTAAATACATTGGGTCCCGTTTATAACGAGTAAAATAATGCAAAAGAAACTGCTCGTTCTAAGCAGGTTCTCGTCGTAACCGAATTTTTTTAACACGCTCGTTACAGCCCGGTGCTTGTTATAATTGAACCTTTTAACATTATAGTCAACGAGAAGGTGCAAGCTCAATAGTAAATTATTTGCTCATTGTATCTGGATGCTCACTGTAACCGAACTCGTTGTAAGCGAAACCCAGTGATAGCCAGGTGCTCGTGGTAACCGAACTCGTTGTAAGCGGGACCCAGTGATAGCCAGGTGCTCGTGGTAACCGAACTCGTTGTAAGCGAGACCCAGTGACAGCCTGGTGCTCATGGTAACCGAACTCATGAGCAAGACCCAGTGATAGCAAGGTGCTTGTGGTAACTGAACTTGTTGTGAGCGGGACCCAGTGACAGCCAGGTGCTCGTGGTAACCAAACTTGTTGTGAGTGAGACCCAGTGATAGCCAGGTGCTTGTGTTAACTGAACTCATTGTGAGCGAGACCCAGTGATAGCCAGGTGCTTGTGTTAACCGAACTCATTGTGAGCGAGACCCAGTGATAGCCAGGTGCTCATGGTAACTGAACTCATTGTAAGCGAGACCCAGTGATAACCAGGTGCTCATGGTAACCGAACTCGTTGTGAGTGAGACCCAGTGATAGCCAGGTGCTCGTGGTAACCGAACTCGTTGTGAGTGAAACCCAGTGATAGCCAGGTGCTCATAGTAACCGAACTCGTTGTGAGTGAGACCCAGTGATAGCCAGGTGCTTGTGGTAACCGAACTCGTTGTGAGTGAAACCCAGTGATAGCCAGGTGTGTGTGGTAACCGAACTTGTTGTGAGTGAAACCCAGTGATAGCCAGGTGCTTGTGGTAATCAAACTCGTTGCGAGTGAGACCCAGTGATAACCAGGTGCTCGTGGTAACCGAACTCGTTGTAAGTGAAACCCAGTGATAGCCAGGTGCTCATAGTAACCGAACTCATTGTGAGTGAGACCCAGTGATAACCAGGTGCTTGTGGTAACCAAACTTATTGTAAGCGAGACCCAGTAATAGCCAGGTGCTCATGGTAACTGAACTCTTTGTAAGCGAGACCCAGTGATAGCCAGGTGCTTGTGGTAACCGAACTCATTGTAAGTGAGACCCAGTGATAGCCAGGTGCTCGTGGTAACTGAACTCATTGTAAGCAAGACCCAGTGATAGCCAGGTGCTCGTGGTAACCAAACTCGTTGTAAGCGACACCCAGTGATAACCAGGTGCTCGTGGTAACCAAACTTGTTGTGAGCGAGACCCAGTGATAGCCAGGTGCTTGTGGTAACCGAACTTATTGTAAGCGAGACCCAGTAATAGCCAGGTGCTCATGGTAACTGAACTCTTTGTAAGCGAGACCCAGTGATA
>JBCAUG010010260.1:0-11165 GCA_038406175.1 Haplosyllis leylae
GCGGGCACTTCAGTTGACTTCAGTAAATCTCCCCGTGCTATGTACAACTTGTTGCCCTGCCAATAAACTGACATCCACGCACTAGACACACCGTGTCCTTGTCTTTAAGACCCCACGACAACAACCAAACCGCGATTAGAGCCAAACATTTCATTAGGAAGGATCAGTCAGTCCAGTGAAAGATTCACTTATGTTAGTGAAAGAAGTGGGTTATATTTGACCTTTTTAGTCAAAACCTTAAAGGCTCCCAAAAATATTAATAATCTTCCCGCATATCTTATGAAAATTTTAAATTAGAAAGAATGGCTTTGTTGTTATTTATACAAAAGAAAATTACTTCTGTGGATAAAGCAATGGTGAGTCCAGTTTAATGTCCTCTGGGCCAGTAAATTTCTGCGCTTAAATCACGCGCTGGATATTCACTGTTTTCATACAGACTGTCATTGTTGTCCATTTTAATAAATCTAAGCAAACCACATTAATATCAATCTTAGTTTGATATTAAATACTTGCCGTAAATATTTGCAATATACAGCAAGAAAGTCCTCCTGCGAAAAACCGTACGAGGCGTCCCGCCCGCAGCATAACCTTTCCCGGGGGGGGGGGGGTACCCGAACCTGACCTTGGTACCCCCCCAGTGGAAGTACTATGGGGGATGGAGATGGGGTACCATCCCCAATCCCCCCCCCCAAAGTGGTGGACAAAGTGAAAACACCACCTTCCCCATTCGTTCGGAATGTGCATAAAACCCGTTTGAAAAGTAAAATCTCCAAGTGCTTTGATCTAACTGAGGTTCAAGGACAATAATTTTTCAATAATCAAGTCATTTAGCAGGCGCAGCACAAAAAATTGCCAAAGGTAATGTTTTCAGACCAAGTCCATATGTCTTCAAAAGTGTATCAGAAGCGGCACAAAATGGTCCCAGACGAGGGACGGCGACAGCTAATCGCTGTTTCACTTACAACATTTATACGTTTTAAATTGTTCAAATTAAAATTCGCCTTTGCTTTTGGACAACTAAAGCTTGAACAGCTGAACTGAAAAGCAGAGACGTCGAGACCATCGGGAATGTGATGATAGTAGTGTACGGGAAATGGCAGAAAATGTCATCGTTTTAAAACGTTTTCGTTCCAACAAGAACTGTTTCTTTCTACGGCATAGAATTCACTGTAGTTTAAATTGAAACAAAATGATGACAGTAAAAGGGATATTGTTTCCGTAGTAGACGTTTTGAAGGTCTTAGTCGTGAATAGCTCCACATTAACATTTAATTTAAAGGTTTCTAAGTCATTTAGTCTCTACATCCTTTACTTAAACTTAAATGTGGCATTAAGTACGAAGGCCAATGATACCAATGATTTGTTTTCTTTTGCTGTTTTTAGTTGTCGTTTATTTTAGGGGGGGGGGGGAAGGATTCTCTTGAATCTACTATTCCTTTTGCTGGTGATTGTCTTAAACCCTTATCTGGGACCAGCGTGCGACCTGTTTGCGGAACCACGACGGTCAGTGCTGTGAATTGCGCACTGTGAATCCGCCTGAACTGTTCCGTTTCTTTACCACGGAATTATATGGTATTCTGTCCACGGAAGTATATGTGTGTATTCAGTCATATACATAGAGGAACACCAGACACACATCAGGGCCTTCTTCGCGGTTGAGGGAACGATGAATTCCCTAACAAACGATATGATATATTTTTTTGCGTATTTAACATTGTTTTTATTAGGATTTGTATTCTATACCCTGTAACTGAACATCAAATCATAAAATTTTAAGAACTAATGATGGCTTTATTTGATTAGGAATTTCAAAGTACTTCAGGGCATTGATTGATTGAGAAATATCTAAACTTCCCTGATGTCATTTCACTTACAAAGAAGAAGCGTTTCTTGTGCTTAAACGTCCTGATCTATCACACAATGGGACAAGGCATTCAGAACGTTCGAAGAATTCTTCAGTTGTCAGGGGATAGTTTCCCTGTTTGCCACTCCCGCAAAATAGCACGCTTCAAAAAAAAGCAAACAACTATTAGACATCATAGAGTGACAGAATCCATGGCAACCCATCCAACTAACCACGTGGTCGTCTAATCTCAAACAGAAATACCAGAAATATTGTTCAACCAAAGAAATGTAAACAAGAAAAAAGAAGACGAAAAATACCACAGCGGAAAAACAATCATGGGAAGAAGAAATGGCGTCCTACATTTCACTGAATTCTCCGTCTAATTTGAGTAAAACCCACAAAAAAAACCTCTCGCGAATAGCACATGGCTCAGAAATGAGGCATCAGAGATATGTCTGAACAGAACCCAGTCCCAGACCTCTTCCCAACACCTAATTTTATATCGTAGTTCCGTAATGTAAATAACCCTAGTTTTAAACACAGATAAAGAATACCACATACTGCTAAATAAATGTCTGTGTGTACAACAAGTTTGAAAAGCAGGATATAAAAGCATAGCCATGAACGATATTTCTGTATCTTGAATTCTGAACCTACCTTGTTCTTGTAGAAAACGCATTGTGCTCCGAGCCCAGAAAAACACTGTTGTAGATCTATATTATATCAAATACATCCAGCAACAGTAGTATTCATCAGTTTAACTTCCAAGTGATGATGCTCATTTTATTTGGAGAGTTCCTTCTAACGTGTAATGTCAACAAAGTTATCTCTGCATTCGATCAATTCCAATCAACAAAAACAAACTCAGTTTCCACTATTGTTTGTTCTAGAATCATATTTCATTAAAAAGCACCATGAAACAGGACACCCTGTGACCTACATAGCTCGTGCGGATGACCTACTTTCCTCCCCTCGTGGGTTACGTACTCTGACTGAAGGATCAGCTGTTGGAGCTGCTTCTTTTATACAACCAGCTCATCCCCGGGCATTTCCAGCCTAGCAGCTTGTGTAGTGTGCTCGCGGGAGCTGCAGTGACCAGTCTAATCTAGCTGCACACGGAACAAATCCGCTTTCATTTCTCCAGACACCTCTTGCTTCTCTCACACCTAGCTACGCAATGTGTGCAGCAAACACGCCTCAATCTTTTCTTCTCCTCGAACTTCAGACATTTAAATGCTCTTCGGCTGTCTCTCTCAACTCAAGAAGCAGAGTGAATAGATCAGCTGATGTGTGGCTTGTGTCTGTGTCAATAACCCAGCGCAACTCATCACATCTCACCCACAGATGCTTCTCCATGAGCTCCACGGACGCATAAATACCGTAGTTCTCCACCCAACAGAACGGTACGTATATTCACCACAACAGAACAGAAAGTACAGCCAGGTCAGCACAACTCAGATTGTGTGCTTCTCTTTTCCGGATTTCCAAAGCGAATAACTCCGCATTGCAAACTTTCCTCGTGTTGTTGCGTCTGCCTTTCCAGCACAGCTTCAAAATCTCGCGAGAAATGTGCTCAACTTTTCCCACTGAACAAGAGATGGAGAAATTGCACAGAGGGAAGTATTGGAAGGTGAGAGGTTAGGGTTCTAACGGGTAATAAGGAACTTGTGGGAACCCCCGGGGACCATCTGCGCACGACATACTTTTCTCTTTTGAAAAGTGATCCCATACGTCTATCTGAATGCAGAATTACTGGGTTTGTTATGGGCTATTCTACTATTCTATTCTACTAAACTTGATCATTCTTCATATGTATGTTGAGTATTCTTGGCTGGAATAGAACACCGACATTCTACCTGCGTTGAAGTATTACGACAGAGGAAGGGTTTCAGGTAATGTGTCGTTACCCTGCAGGTCCTGTAGTAGGGATCGGTTCCAGGTAGTGGATCGGTACCCGTGCAAACTGTTTGGTAGTGGTAGGGTTCCAAATAGTGGATCCTTACCCGTGCAAGCCACAGGCCTTTAACAATGACGGCCCCTGGGTACTGCACAGTACCCGTGTGAGCCCTGCAGTAGAGGCTGATTTTGTCCAGCCTCCTTGTTCAGAATCGTTACCCGTGCGAGCCCTGTATTAGGTAGTACAACATTAGCAGTGCGAGCCCTATGGTGGAGACAAACCCGCCCAGCCCCTGGGTAATGCATCGTTACCCGTGCGAGCCTTGTAGTAATGGTGGGGCGGCACCTGAACCGTCTAGTAGTAATCTACGACATCATGAACCCGCCCAGCCCCTGGGTAATGCATCATTACCCGTGCGAGCCTTCTAGTAGTGGTGGGCGGCACCTGAACCGTCTAGTAGTAATCTACGACGTGACGAACCCACCCAATCCCTGGGTAATCCATTGTTACCCGTGCAAGCCTTGTAGTAGTGGGGCGGCACCTGAACCGTCTAGTAGTAATCTACGACGTGATGCAACAAGCGATCAACGCTGAGGAAAAACCGCAGCAACTCGGCTTCGGTCGGAAAGAAAAAGCACGGCACTTTCTTGTGCAGTACTCACGGTTTAAACGGAGGCCCTGCGAGCTAAACACAGACCCATAATGTTTGCACTCGTAATGCAGCTGACTGGCCAGGAAAACCCATTTATCTGGATCAAGGCTCCACCGAACTCTCTCCTGCGGACTTGCTTTTTGTGCACTCCCGCTTCACTTGATGAAATATTATGGACTCTCCATCAAACTTTCCTTTCGTTGACTCTAGGCTTGTGTTTTGAGTTTTCTTCTCAGGACTGCAACCACAACAAACTGACTGAACTCCGAAGCAATTACACAGGGTCTTGTGTTTGCAAGTTACGCAATGCTCAAGGTCATGTCAAGGTTAAGGTCACTGAAGGTCAAGGCCACTGAAACTTAATTCCCTAACAAGTAAGACGTGCACTTCCGGTGGAACACTTTCAGTGATAATAGTGTGCATATTTCGCACGACAATTTTCTTTAAAATTTTACATGTCGTACATAAAATCTCCGGAAATTTCGTTCAAATTTTGCACAAAAATCCCATAAAAGTCTCTTGAAACTTCGGCGTCAAAACGCCACTCCCATTACCAAAGCAAAGCTGTTCTACAAACAGCTGCGCTAATAAAACGCAAAGAATGGTATTGTGTTTATGAAGAGAGACTCGGGACCAATGAGGATCGACAAGAATTCGCTAATAAACACCAGGTATTTCCCAATCATGTACCTCCGGCAAAATTATGCAACACGGGAGTATTACACAATGAGTACTCTTCAAACATCACCATAGTTACTGCTCATATATCACTGTGGTGTTTGAATGTACCGAGTGACCTGCCCCGAGTCCACAACATCACGCAACATATACCACACACCGCGCGGCCTTGACAACACGTGACCATGACAACACGTCCAATTGTGTTGTTAGCAGATCCAGGATGGAAGGGCCAGGGGGCAATCTTTCCCATAAAAAGTGCAAAAACAAAAAAGGTTTTGGCCCATATGGAAGGAAGAAGGGGGAGGAACCCCTAGATCTGCCTTTGATTGCGGACTGATCACGTAAGGAACGATCCTGTAGAAGACAACATTACGTTGGGGCGAGTCATTGCCTCCCTTAGGGTCCATTCACACTAACTTTTTTTCGCAATCACAATCGCAATCATGCGATAATGGGTACACAACCCATTCTTGAACCTATTCGCAATCGCAAAAAGCTGGTATGAATGCAACCACAAGGTACGGTACAACCCAATTTACACGAATCATAATTGCAATAGTTGCAAAAGTTGGTGTGAATGGACCACAAGGGACCACTCACGTTAAACGAACGCGACGTCGTCCGCATGTACGGTTTCCAATAAGATGTGTTTATAATCATGAAACGGTTTGACGATAATGCGTGAGACACGTAAACAATTGACCAGGACAATGAACTGTAGATTGATATCTGCGCAAAGATCCACGTACAGGTCACCCAGATAATCTTCATGTTAATTAAAGAAAAGGCCAAACGTCAACAAAGTTAATGTTCCAAGCAATCACCAAGGATACGGGCAATCGTGTTTTCTAATAAAATCAATGTTGCATAAATTTGGTCTGTCTGTCAAACACAGAGGAACCCCATCAGCAAACACAGAGGCACCCCATCAGCAAACACAGGGGCACCCCATCATCAAACACAGAGGCACCCCATCATCAAACACAGAGGCACCTCATCAGCAAACACAGAGGCACCCCATCATCAAACACAGAGGCACCCCATCAGCAAACACAGAGGCACCCCATCAGCAAATGCAGAGGCACCCCATCAGCAAACACAGGGGCACCCCATCAAAAATACAGAGGTACCCCATCAGCAAACACTGAGGCACCACAGCAGCAAACACAGGGGCACCCCAGCAGCAAACACAGGGGTACCCCATCAGCAAACACAGGGGTACCCCATCAGCAAACACAGAGGCATCCCAGCAGCAAACACAGAGGCACCCCATCAGCAAACACTGAGGCACCCCAGCAGCAAACACAGAGGCACCCCATCAGCAAACACAGAGGCACCCCAGCAGCAAACACAGGGGCACCCCATCAGCAAACACAGGGGCACCCCATCAGCAAACACTGATGCACCCCAGCAGCAAACACAGAGGCACCCCATCAGCAAACACAGAGGCACCCCATCAGTAAACATAGGGACACCCCATCAAAAACACAGAGGCACCCCATCAGTAAACACAGATGCACCCCATCAGCAAACACAGAGGCATACCATCAGCAAACACAGAGGTGTCCTGTTTCATACAGAGGTGCCTCCACCTACTCCAAAGCAAATGAAGGAAGTATACTCTTTGCTCTCCCCCAAACAAAATCCCATGACGTCTCTAGTATTTTGCTGCTCTTTAAATTATATTAACCAAAATAGTTAAATACATTTTCTGTGACCACATGACAGAAAACCTTTATCATTTTTATTGGTTTGCAGTACACAAATAGCTGCCCTACCCACGCGTCAATCACAGAGACACCCGCACCTGCATCGCTATCATACTCTGGAATCTTAAACATCCATCCCGGGGTCAACTAGTGCACCACCCGGTGCACTCAGGTCAAGGTTATGTAACATTGCGTGAGCAGGTACCAACAACAAATACACAAACACGCATGCGCCTGAGCCTCAGGGGTAACGATCTCCAATATGTTGCGTGTCGTGTCAAAATTACGCCGATCAATTTACGACAACAACGTCGTTTAAATCAACGCCCAACGTTTCAATTAACGAATTTAACGTATTACCGTTTGACATGAAATTAAAGGCTTCACTTTCCATTTAAGGTAACATTACGTGTCACTGAATAGAACACCCGCTGTACATCATGTGTAGCTTGGATACTGGGTACTTATGGTTAAGGTTAATGGAAGAAAGAAGAATCTTTCGATCGTTTGCAAAAAGAATTTAAAAATAGCCGATGATTTATCCGTGTTCTATACGACGACAGTAAAAGCCGTCATAAATCCGTGTTTCACTGAAAAAACCGTTGTAAAAAGGTCCGTAATTTTTGCTTTAAACCCGTGTTTTGTTTCTGATCTCTGACATTTTGAATACAATGTTATGTAGTGGTATTTACATGTACTCTTCTCTGTGTCTATGCGGCACTCTCTGAGCAGGTGCGCGGAGTTCAACCCAATGTCACTTTTTTTGGGTTTATGTATGAAGAGCTGGACGGTGAGTGGCGGGACGGACTGAACGTAATAAAACACGTGATACGTTACATTCAAAGGTCAAGGTCAATATCAAAGTCCAGCCCCTGTCCCGTCTGTAAAACCCAGTAATGGTGCCCCCACCCCCCCCCGAAAAAATAGTTACTTCTACAGGTGAACAAAAGGTTTAAGTGCTTTAAAAAAATCATTCCCAGCTATTTGTGCGGCCAGTTAGAATTGTTATAATCACTTCATATGACAACATACCCCCATCCACCCCCGAATAAAAGTACAAATTCGCAATACTTTTAGTGGGTTGTTTTCACACACCCAGCAAATTTGTGCGATCAAAATAATTGCACATTAAAAATCACAGTTGTCCTGGTCATGAATTGGGTTCGTAGCCCATTTCGTCAATAATTGAGGGAAAAAAACTCCGCATAACCCACACGAGTATAAACGAGGCGCCCCCGTACGGGGCTCAAGATAGTTCCGCGGCAAAAAATCCCTATGTCCCGTTGGGGGGGGGGGGGGGGGGGGGGGGGGGACCAATTTCCAACATTTGATGCTGAGTCCAAATTTGCTTAAAGAAAAAAAAAATTCCCCTTGAAAGTTTTTTGACAAAAAGTATGCCAACATGATATGTCCTGGGCAACTACAAATGGTTTCACCGCACACTAAGTGTACAGCGGAACCATAAACATACCACACTAGGCCGATCACTTTCCGAAGGGCAAAAACCAGATTTTTCAAAATTACGGTTTTTTCTTCTGAAACAGGGCACTGGGTTCAAACCGCATGAATCAGATTGAGTTCGAACAAGTTGTTACCTTTTCAAACCTACTAACAGCATTAAATGTAGCAAACGTCACCTAGCAACTGGAGCCCCAAGTTGCAATGAAATGTAAGCGGGGCAACCGCGCTTCGTTGGGCCATCGTTTCAGACGAATTCCTTCAATATAAAACTGGAGACCTTCCAACGTTAAATCAATCATACGTCATGTGTTGCTTTGTTGTACAAATATGAAAATAAATAATCAAATTTATTTTACCTGGAAAGACTAACCAACATCTGCTCTGCTTTCCAACTGATTCTACGTCCGAAAGAATCATTCAGCAATCAAATGTAGGGTTCTCACTTTTCTGCACTGATAAAAATGCAGGGGTTTTCCCAGTTTTCCAGCAAATATCCAGGTATTTCATTATATTTTTATGTAACTTCCGAAGTTCTTTTAATTAAAATCTGCTCCCTGAAAATGCTTCATTTGAACAAAACTTTCTACAGTATGCGTACGTAACACTTCTCTTTCCTGCCTATTACAGCAACTAATGGCGCGTTCACACTGCACGGAACCGGGACCGGGACAGGGAACGGGACAGGCACAATAGGAGACAACGGGTCTGGTCCCATTTCAGGTCCTGGTGCAGTATGAACAGTTCTGCATAATATATACAAACCCATTTTTTCCCGGTCCCGGTTCTGTGCAGTGTGAACGCGCCATAAAGAGGGTGCTGCATCATTTCAGCCCTTAGACAGCAAGTATCTCCGAACTGCCCTGTTTTCCACGTTTCATACCATTTTCAGAATTTTTATCAAAAATTACAAATTCCCCGATTTTCTAAGTTTTCCAGGTGGAGTGGAAACTCTGTGAGTTAATCCCAAAATTTGGAACCAAAATACTGCATCTCTGTGGTAACAGCAATGGTAATGTTACACAGTTGTTTTTACATTAAATTGTACTCTGAATCCAAACAAGACAACAACTAAAAATCATCACTACACATTCCGCATTACATAACAACCACTGTGTCCTATATGCGAACACGTCACGTTACATACAACATAACGTCGCGTCGTGATTTATGACGCTTTGGGTCGCGAAGGTCAAGGCTCGGTGTACACACAGTAAGGATGGGGACGGGGGAGGAGAGGAGGAGGCATGGTATCAAAAGTCTCTATCTGTCTCATAATATAGTCGTCATTATAATTGCCACTGTACAGTGGGGCTCCATTTTTAGGCCCTGGTGCACAGGTTATTCTACAGACTTCAATCTTGTGATTAATGTACAGCAGGGTTCTGTTTTAAAGGTCATAGTGCACATATTTTATACACTGGGGCTCCTTATAAAGTCATATCAAATACTCTGTCCCAGAGCTGGCACTGGCTATCTAGGCCTGGAACATGAAGGGACACTGCTCAGGTTAACTGACCACCACAAACTCCAATCATCAAAGTTCCAGGAAGAACAAATGCCTCAAAACAGATTACTTCAGATAACTGGCACAACATTGTAGCTGTGAAGGCGTTTTGTACTGGCGTTGCGGACAACGGTAATGGCGTTGCACATCAAAATACTAAAACAATCACTAAGCTGTTTCCCGCGCGGAGGCAGCAAACATGACCTGATTCTGGGACATTTCACTAAGTGCTGTGCATGCATTTTCAAAGAAACAACTGGGGAATAAGTCAACTTCACCATGCTCTCAACCAGAGACGTTCTATCTCAACACAACGTGTAATATGTATGCGTTGCGTAACACTTACTTTGCATACTACATAACGTTAACTGTTACGTAACCCTAGTAACCAGCCCCCCCCTAGGCTCAGCCTCACTCAACAGTGTCACCAACACCTTGTTCATAGTCCATATAAGGTCATAAATCTGTCTCCCCGTGGCAGGTTTGAACCCACCAGGTACTGTGGCTGTATATGGTCTCTAACTTCAAACGTTTTCTATCTTATCGTTTAATGTCTGACCCGTAATTCTATCTTGAAGACTTATTCACACGTACCGACACCGATAAATTTAAAATTCTTCCCGATAAAGTTTTAACCTTGTGTCAATTGTTGATGGGAAGAATGGATTCCAGGCCCATTCTGCCTTTCAAAGTGCCCGTCACCATTGACACAATGTTAAAACTTTATTGGTAAGAATATCTGGCCGATTTTAAAATTGATCGGTGTCAGTACATGTGAATAAGCCTTAAGAACTTTTTAATAGACCTATCGTCATTTACGTTCATTTAGCGTGTCTGACGTTCGTAAAACGACGACGATTTATTTACGACTGGCACTTGGTGGAAATAAATCCAATGAATTCTCGTTAATGTCAATGGGCTTTTTTTTTCAAAAAATTACTTTCATTTAATTAAATGGATTTCACAAAGAAAAATTCAAGCAACAGATGGGGTTCGATCCAGGGTCTCTTCCCAAACTGTTCGGAATAAAGGCGTACCAACCCCAGTCCTATTCACCTACCAACCCCAGTCCCATTCACCTACCAACTCCAGCCCAATTCACCTACCAACCCCAGCCCCATTCACCTACCAACTCCAGTCCCATTCACCTACCAACCCCAGGCTCCCATTCAGCTACCAACCCCAGTCCCATTCAGCTACCAACCCCAGTCCCATTCAGCTACCAACCCCAGTCCCATTCACCTACCAACCCCAGTCCCATTCACCTACCAACCCCAGTCCCATTCACCTACCAACCCCAGGCTCCCATTCACCTTCCAACCACAGCCCCATTCACCTACCAACCCAGCCCCCTTCACCTACCAACCCCAGCCCCCCCATTCACCTACCAACCCCATGCTCCAATCCACCTACCAA
>JBCAUG010010271.1:0-11164 GCA_038406175.1 Haplosyllis leylae
TAATCTATTGTATTCAATTCTCTATGTCCACAGGAATTCAGAATTAAACCAAGCACTGCAACTTCACAATGTTGATATATTTAAAGCGAGGGCCCCTGAAGAACCACAGAGGAATCCAATCAACAAGGCGATTTTGTCGAGCCACCAATAAATGCTGGTTCTGTTGGCTTATTGTTGCGTCAATGTCAACTTGGCATTGTATCTAAACCATTTACAGCTTCTCAGATTTGTGCATCAATGTTTTGAGAAGTTTTATTGCATATCCAGGTAAAACGAAGACACACTGAAAAAGTCACAGAGGAAGGCCTCATGTTTCCAGCCAGATTTTCCTCTTTCAAATTTCTAGATCCTCTGAGAGTTGAAGTTCTATGCAGTGAAATACTTTCAAGGTTCATATAAATTTGCTGTCACAAAATCATGCAAGAGACTCAGTTAAAAGTTAAAAGATCAATTTCACAACATTTTGGATAATTTTTGACACCTTAGTGAGTGAACAAAAGACAAAACGGCTGGGAAAAACCTGAAAGTTACTCGGGCTTCTCCTTATTAATTGCAATGAATTTATCGAATTTGTAATAATATAAATTTACTTGTATTTAATAAATATTCCCTCCACATACAATAACAAAATAACATCAGTTGTCATACATATCCAAAGAAAATCACAGAACTTAGATGTTGAAGGTCACCAGTTTTGGCTAAAATGCCCAAAAACTAAGGTCTCCAAGATAGACAAATGTGTGTCTTAACATGTGCTTTCGGAAACTCATGGCAAAAACATCGTCAATACTCAGGACAGATCTAACATTCACTGATCCAACACATACCAAGTGCGTAAAACCTTGGTAAATACATAAGTAACAGCACTGATAAACTCACGAGTTGTCTTACAAATACAAAAATTGTGTACTCATTGCCTTATTGATACGACTCATACCGAAAGCAACATCACAGCTTCCATGGGCTGAGCTGAAAAATCCTTGTGATGACAGAAAGTGGTATCTGTGTCTTTTACCGATTAGAGATAACTTCAAAGAAATCAGTGCGTATCTTCACCGTATCAACTACCGAGAGTTCTTCCAAAAAATCACAAAATTAATTATGTGTTCTCAGTGGTTTTACGTTTATATACCTTACAGATGACTCTGTCACACCCGTTAGTTGGTTGGTGCAGGTTGGGCCTCTGGGTCTCAGATCACTTTTTATCAAAGTTCGTTCTCTCTAACTTCGTTTAGTACGTTCTAATAATCTATCACTATCTTTAACTTTCAATTTATTTTTCTTACCAGACCTACTATCGTCATATAGATGTTGTAAAATGGCATTCATCTTCAACGTAATCCAAACATCGAGGCAGTTTTTCTGTTCTTTTCTTTCTCGTTTACCTATTTCATATTTCAATTAATTTCTCCTTTGCTGTGCAATGGATTAAACAGAGATGCATCTTTAGCTGATATAAAATTGAAAGACGATACTGATTTCATAAAGAGGAGTTTGAATATTCATTTAGATGAATTAGTTTGTCTTTTCTGTTCTTAATTGTCTGAGGTAAGAATCCTTTTGATCTTTATGAATTGTTCCCCTTCTCAATGCGATGACCTTCTAACGGGTTAATCATGCAAGGGCGTTCGGGTGTTCAAGCAAGAGCACGCAAGGCGGAAACAAGTTTGAAATGCAGTGTCTTGTGTGTGAAGTTTAAACTTAAACAAAAAGGAAACTTCTGAAATTTCCGAGTTACATTTCTGCGGATTGTCATTTGTTCGTGTTACGTGTGTAACAATGGGACGAGTGACTGACATAAACCAGATTGGCCTTCACCCCCAATATTAAACCTGCCAATCAAAACCCAATACAATCCTACTGAGAATCTGAACACAATGCCATTAATACCCCTCTGCATTGACGACTTCATGGGATATCAAAATACTGACCCTGAAATTACGTGCAATGTAGAAGAAATCTTTTGGAACAATACTGACTTTGGATTTCCTTTTTGAGCTGTCCTTTAAAGTTTTAGAGTTCGTTCACACAAGGCATTTGAGTTGCTTCTACGAATGCTTCTGCAGTCACATTGATGTAAATATCGGTCTTATTGCGTTAGTGGAATATTTCACAAGTGGAGTTTCCGCTTGTGACGATTAAAATTAAATGGGTTTGATACCCAACATTTGCATCTTCGTTTCTGACAGCAGTGAACGCGGACCCAGATGCTCAATGTGAAGCAGGCTTTATTACATAGCTGGAATAATAGATTCTCCACAATCAGTGGTGTAGCATCAGTATTCCCAGTCAGCTTTCAAAAACTCTGAAGGTTTGTTACGTGATGTCATTTGAAGTCGTCATATAAGAACATGGTTTTTTAGTGTTCTTTGTCGTTTGTCAATTTAATTTGAATTGAGTGTTGAGCTTGTTGTTTTAACACCAGCTGTGCAAAATTCCAAGGTTTGATAACCAGTTACAAGAGGCTCCGTTACAATAAAAGGTTATTCAATATATTATTTTTGGGTTGGGAAACTTGATTTCAAATTTACATGAAATAAAACATTTTTGTGATGTAAAGAATGTGCCCTTAAACTTTTTAACGTAAACTATTACATGGCATTTCAAATAAAATCAGCAAGTTCAGCAGAAAGATGTGGCATTTCGTTAAGTTCTTGATTATCGCTCTGACCTTTTGCATCAAAATCTCCTCATCGATCAGTGTCTTTCAGAAATATACATTTCACAAATTATTAATATAAATCACATTTATTTTCAATTAGCTCAGCAGGCGTTCATCGAAGACTAATATTTCAACATTTCCCTCAGACTCAATGATTGAAGGTTTCATGTTGAAAAACGTATTGATTTTTCCCACTTACATACCAGAGCAAAACTTTGGAATCTTCCTCCGTAAAACGCCTGTATAATAATGTGGAATCATGTAGAAAATGAAATGTTTTCTCATCAGTTGAGTAAATTAATGCATCACCATTTTTTAATGAATACAAGTAAATACTTCGAAATACATAATCATATTTCATGTGTCTTTCATTTCATAAGATGCGGCACCACTTTTTGCCACCCTGAACCTTATAAATGATTTCACTGCAATTGTGGCAACTGATTCCTTAATATTAAACCGGCATCTTCTTGCGCCAACCGACGCGAGTACTTTTTACTTTTAGTGTCTTGAATTGCAGGTGTGTGGAAAAATAATGCCCGATAGTAAAGTGAAGTTGACGACTAAATGATGCGTTCTTTGAATCAGAATAACATTTGTTTGTTCTTTCTATTCTACACTTTGCACAAAGCTTTGAAAAGTCTCACAAGTGATGGTTCTCAGCACAATGATAACATTTCATTTACCAATCAATACGAGACAGGATGAATTTTGCGTGTATGAGAGCATGTTACATGTTCTACAGTAATGCTACAAGTGTTAATCAATCTGTAATTTCCTTTTATATACGAAGTAGGAGATTGAAATTTGTTTCTGTGGAGGATGGAGTACTTTGTATTGTTGTACCAATTCGATCAGCTTGAATCAAGGCTATTAAAAGGTATGTTTGTTTGGATTCTTCTTATCCCAAACAAAAAAGACACAATCTGCCCAGATACGAAGGTAGTGAAAGAGCACCAAACCTGAATTCTATCTGCACACCTTTCTCCCAACCCCATCGAGAATTTTTCTTTCCAAATTTTGTCCAAAATCTATGAAACAAAGAAAATCCTTAGGACACGGAAAAACGGTCAATATTCATTATCTTTTGTCAATGATACCGGGATTTGGTCAAAACTCAGAATTTTATATGGAATCTCAATCACCAAAACTATGAATTTAGAATTTTAGGCTGGTTGAGTCTGTGCCGAATTTCAACTGTATGAAATAGTCCTCTGCGCTTTGCGAGCAAAAGACCACGCCATCTGTTATAGCAGATTCCTGGTATCTTGGAACATTTTACTTTTGGACCAAATCATAAGCTGCTCGTCCGAAATAGAGCTCATTAGGTAAGTGTTTTCGGTCACATACATATTTCCAGGTGATACATGCCATTCATGGTTTACTGAAACGAGAACCTCATCCCGAGCACGATTCAACATAAAATACATCAAGAAACATAAATTAAGCCTGAAAGGTGTGATCCTATTTCAAAGACAACACTTCTCCAAAAACAAATGGAAGTTTGAAAGTGGTAATGAATTTTAATGATTAGTTTTAGCAGTAAGATGAAAGAACACATTTAAAACACAAAGGGCTGATTCTCTTTCAAAGAAGAAACTTTCAAAAGTTTGTTAGGGATCTGTTTTCTTAAAATATTGCATGTCCTTTCATTTTTCTGTTGCCACGGAAAGAATGTCAATGTCATATACAATATGGAAATATGACACCAAGATATTCTTCGACTCAAATGCTGAGGATAGAACAAGTGTAATCTTGTGGGTGTTAGCGAGCCATGTAAGCAACAAACGAGAGCTAGAGTTCGTATGCTTTGTGCATTTGAGAACGATTTTTTTCGGTTTTTGCCATCAATCAGTGTGAAAGTTAAATTGGATTTATTTCCTAAGGTTCCTTTCACACTGAGTTCTTATTGATAGCGGACATTGCTAAGAATGCTTATTCTACCCATGTTTTGCAGCGAAAGTGAAAAAGATCAATGAATAAGCGACAAACAAACATCAAAGGAAAATCTCGCTTTCTCTTTTGCTTTCGCTCGATGTGAGCAGGCCTTAGCATTGGCACTGAGAACTCAGTGTCAAACACCCTAGCGATGTCGCATTTGAAATTGCAATCGCTTAGTCTGAACAATGCCCAAGACTAATGGACGTCCCTCGTTCTGGTACACCTTCACGCACAGCAGGAATACCCATTATAAGGTGGATTACGTTATCGCCGTTACATAATATTGAGCAAACTCCAGAAAAACGTTTTATCAAACAAATTAATTTATTTCTAAAATGTTTTGAAACTGATACTCTGTTTTGTGATAAGGTGTGATAATGAGCGTCCTTGATTCTAACTCGCGAGCTAGGTTTACACATCGCCGAGTCAACTATTCACCTTGTCTGCACTTGATTCTACTTTTTACTACCTCACAAGGTGCTATCTGTACAAAGTGAGACCTTGTGACTTTCTTCTGCTAGCCAATATGGCCACCGGTGTCCTTTTTAAGTGAAGCTAGATTTGATATTTCATTACTGTACTGTATTTATCAATTCCTGTGAATAGTTGTTGACTGAAAATTATTGCAATAAGATCAGAGAACTCTTAGACGTGAGGTAGGTGGCAGGAATTCCTTTAATTTGCTGGTAACTGGTCTGAAGTGATGTATGACCTTGGGATCTAGATCTAGATATACATATTATTTTCATGCCAATAGTTGAAATGATCTGGAAAGCAATTAAATACAGGCATATTTAGTTTCCTTTCCTTCCTCCTTGTTGTTGGAAGTGAATATTTTAATTGAGTAATTAAACATGGGTTGATGTTTAGTTTCTTTCGACATGCTTTGTAAAATCAGCTGATCACACCATCTACAGCAATTAAATCAGGGTCCATTTACTTTCTTTTTGCGTCAATTTCATAAAATAAATATTTCCATGTGGAAAATATTGAGAGAACCGTTTACAAATTTAAAACAGAAATAGGGAATAGCTTTTCGAAATGATGGTATTTTTTTAATGCAAGTTACAAACAACTCACAGCTGTTTTATGTCATGATCATGATAAAACGACTCAGAAGAAATATGTAACAAAAAAGTTAATAAATATGTAAAAAATCAGTAACCTTTTGATGTCCTGTACATCATTATAAACGCAACTGTTTCACAGGATAAAATATTTAGCCTGCTTGATTTTTCTGTTCAATATTCCCTCCTCATAAAAGACATAATCTGCAGGGAATCAGAACATATCGTACAGTAGAAAAGCAACAAAAATTGTCGGAAAAACTGTCTTAAATGTTACAGAAATACAAATAAATATACATCTCGTTCAACAATAGTAAAAGAAATATTCTACTTGCAGTTTTGATGCACTTAAATCCGAAGTTACTGCAGTGACGTTATCTCCATACGTTTACAGTAGAACAAAAACAGGTAAGTTCATTTAGCCTTGTGATCCTTTTTGCTTTTTTTATTGGTTCACCATACAACAGTTCACCTATTGTTCTGTGTTGTTTGTACTGATGTGACTGCATTCCGGTCAAAGTCCAATACTTTTTATGGCACACAGGGCATTCAACACTTTTTTTGGGCAAATGACAGTACCATATGTGTTCCAAGTAACTGGATCTGAACTTAAGGCTTATGACATTTCTGGCAAGTTAGTAACAATTTTGTATGTGTGAAGGAGTCATTCATCAAGGTGCTTTTCTGGTCAAAAATGGCATCACAATCTGTACATTTGAATGTAATTCCAAGATGTGTCTTAGTATGTTGTGCGAAAGAAATGTCAGTTCTGAAAATTTTCTTAGGACACTTCACACACTGATAAACTTCCCTGTGGTGGTTTGCCATATGATTACGTAGCTCATGACTGTCACGCAAGGTCTTGTCACATTGAATACATATGTGTTGTGCATGCCGGATGTCATCATTGTCATTCTGCTTTGGATAAGTGAGCTTAGTGTCTGGATCACCTGAATAATTTGCATCGACAGCATCTTCCTCATCACTGGAGTCCCATAAATTTATTGGCCATTCACATTTAACACGAAACTGATGTGTGTGCACCCAGTCAACAGGTTCCTTGTCACATTCCAATACAAAAGGATCCTTTTCACTGGGCTTCATAATTTCCTCCAGATAGACAATATCCTGAATTAAACATTTGTCTTCTTTTACTGCATCAACCTTTTCACAGATGCTGTTTGCTTTCTCAGTACACTCCTGACTCAAGTCAATCAAATGCTTTGCCACATCCTCTAATTCATCTGTAAACTGAAGGTTCTTCATGTAATCATTAAGACCAGTTTCCATATCACAAACTATCAGGTCATTGTCTGCCAAGTCGAATATTTTTAACATCAGTTCCACAATTTCTGTTTTCTGGTGCATAGTTTTACACTGTACGGATGTTCAAGGAATGCAGCATCTTATTCTTCTCGAACTTTTTTATGTGTCCTACTGCTCAGTGTCATGTTATGTCTGTTAGCTGGCATTGCTCGTGAACTTTTCGATGCTTTGAGACAACTTGTAGATGCCTTAACAGCATTCACAGATGCTTGTGTAGGCTTTGATGATTGAACATTGGCTGGGTCAGGTGTCAAATTTGTAAGTATAGGGCGTCGTCCTGGCATTGATGTCATAGTGCTGTGAAAATAGCAAACAAAAATGTGTTAAAATTAAATATGTAACTATGTCATGTCAAGTCAAAATTACAGTGTATGCTGATGCCTGACATGTTACTCACCTGCTCTGTATATATTTGGATGTGAAGAAATCAAAAAATCCTGTGATCTTGCTGAATTTATTAAATTTTTCACAAAATGTGCCAATTTCAAATATGGTGGCCTAAACTGGAGATCAAAGGCACACTGTTACCGGTCTAGCTATGATCCTTCAAAACAATAATAACATCTCTGTTTTTAGGAATGGATATTGAACCTGGACAACACTTAAAGTGAGACTGTACAACAACATCTATACAACAAGGCTCCAAGGCTTGCAAATTGATGACTTAAACAACAGAGGAGAAAGATCATCTGTTGTTCAACTTCTCACTGAAGATACAAGGACTGCTTGTACTACTGGCTCATTTCTGTATCCCATGGAAATTCTGTATGTGGAGCCAATACAACAACAGGAGTCAATGGAAGTACAGGTTAGTCCTACTTATATTTAATTTAGAAATATTTTTGAAATATTTTTTACCATGAAATGAAATATTTCAAAATATTTCTTTTATACAGCAAGCTGCAGTACAGAATGGTAAAGAATAAATTCATAATTTCTATTTAGTTGTGTGCAGTGTTGCATGTTAGAAATGGTGACTGGTCTGTTGCTAAAGGGACGAAAAAAGTCTATGTGATATAAAGTATTTTTTTTTAATTTTGAGAAATTTCCTTTGACAATTATCAACAATATCTAAAGTACACATACAACAAAGCTCATCAATGTGGAAGAATTGTTGAGATAGTTGAAACTGAGAAGAATCAGCCAAGGAATATTCCTTTTGACTTCGAGTTTAATACTGTAGAAGGTAAAAAAGAGAAAAGCATTTTTGGTTTATCTTTTCTGCATTTAATTTCAAGCAGAGAAATTATAATGCTTTTCTCTTGTAGGAGCTATTCTATTTGGTATACACAGTGATGATCTTTCAGATGAATTAAGGGATCTCTTGGTTGAATTGAACAAGAGTAAAGTTGCATTGTGGAAGCAAATGCGTATCATTGAGATTGTAGCTGCTGAAATAGCTGATCGCTTGGCTCAGGGAGGCACAAAATTCAAAATGGAACCAGAGTTATCTGGCCAGATGGCACTGTTGCTAAGAAAAGCATACCGTCAACTTGATTGAAAAGAGCTAAAAAAGTCCCACCAGCAGTGGGCAAACATGGCTTGCATGGAATCATAGTTGCTCAGTACAGTACTGGTAAAAAAATTCAGCTCCAACTGCGGGTGCTTCTGCCAGCACTTCCAAGCCACCTGAGCCAAGTGTAATTGTGGAGAGAGCAGATTCTGACAGCACTGTTGCCTCTGTTGCCCCAAAGACCAAACAAGTTAGACATGGTAAATAAATTTTTAAAATTTAGTTCATATCTATTAATTCTGTTATTGAAGATCAATTATATGTTTTCCTTAGTTTGGAAAGTTGAGGAACACGTTGATTTACTCATTCTCTACAAGAACATGCTACTCAGTGGAATTAAGAAAGATAATTTCAAAGAGTTATCTAAACGGATGGACGAACTGGGTTGGGATGAAAACAATGATCAGTGCAGGCAGCAGGTACACTGAATTTGCTGTTTGTTAATGCTAAGTTCCTTTATGGATGGAAATTTAATTTATTATCAGCTACATTCAATTAAATTTAGATTTATCTGCTTCAAGACCGTTATGACAAAATGAATGATGCTGCTACAAAGACAGGGGGTGTACTCTATTTTGAGCCCCTTAGATCTGAGTTACATGATTGTTTCGGAGCTATAAAAATGTGCAGCCAGACAGTGTCTTCAGTATTCATCAGGGGATGATCATTCATACCCCACCAGAGGATGTTGCTGATAATTCGAGTTCCAATGACTTGGAACAGACTGAGTCTCAAAAAGATGACCAACAGAAAAATCAAAGAGAACGCAAAAGTATCTGTTTATTACATAACAAGTGTCCAACTTTTGACAAATAATATACATATATTAAATGTTTTATATATTTTTATATATCACTCTATATTGGCACTTTTAAGGTCGTCAACCAGTTATTCAGGAGTTAAAAGTTTTCTTGAATGAGGCAAGGGAGGACTAGAAAATTGAAGGTCAAAAACTGGAGAGTAAATTCGACGAAATCATAAAACCTTAACGTGAGAAATTGGCCTTGGAAAGAGAAATACTGGCATTTGAAAGGGAGAAATTAGGACTTAACAAGTCTGGACCTGATAGTAATTAAGCTGAAATGATAGCACTTAGCATGTCCCTTTTTGTGATTCCTCTGGCAGTACTTCATCTTGTCTCAGCCATTAATGATGCTGGAATGTGGTCATTGACATCAGTTTCAATTTCCTCCATTTCTGCTAAATGGAAAATGCTTTCATCCACATTGTCCTCCATTATACACCAATTATGCAAAACACATACTGAAACAGCTATTTTGATTCTCTTATCATTGCTTCTAGATGTAATGTGAGTCAGTCTTGGAAATCTTATGCCAAGTAAACCGAATGCTCTTTCTATGACCGATCTCTTGGAAGCAAGGTTGGAGTTGAAATTTTTTTGTTGTTGTGTCAGACTGTTCTTCTTGTACTTGTAGGGGATCATTAAGTTGTTTGACAAAGGATACGCAGAGTCACCGATGATATGGAATGTTTTGTCATTGTATAAACCATTGATGTGACATAATTGTGGAAGATCTTTGTATAATGGGCTCCGATGCCACACCCTTGCATCATGTGCTCATCCTGGCCACCTGTTGAAGAATACTGTTCACTATAACAATTGACACTTTTCCTCTTTTGTACTTATTGTTAAGAACATGTTCACTTCACCTATTTACTACAATTTTCATGTTGTGTATATTTGTACTCAAGACTTTAAAAATGTAAATAAATATTTGCTTTTAAAAATTACTTTCTTTGTATACATACCAGACAAAAACATCATTAATTTACAGTCATATGAGCAAAGAGCCTGTAGATGAATCCTGTGATAGCATTTGTAATTTCTGTATGCCTGTTTTTCATTCTCATTTACAGAGATCAGAATGTGGCAACCATCTATTGCCCCAATGACATTTGGAAATGGTTTCCATTAAAATTGTGCAGAAATATGTTCATACTGATCTTTGGCTGGCCACTTAATTACTTGTGCAATTTTTTCAACTAGTAAATCCATAACATAATCTGTGACACAAATAAAACACTCTTCAGATAAACCAAACAGTCTGCTCAATTGCCAAAAAGGCACTTTACAACCCAAGAAGAACAAAGTCATTGCAACCATTTTATGTGATCGGACTTGTAAACAACCACCTTGATATTGCCTTGTTTTCGGATTCAGAAATGATGTTAAAGCCCTGAATGTACATTTATCCATCCTGTAGTATCTTCAAAATTCATCATCTTCCAATTCATTAGAGTAATCCTCCCAGAAATCCCTCATTTTTATTCTGGTAATGTGGATACTGTAATTAAATACATGTATTTTAATTTAAAATGGCTCGTTCATATGATGTATCAGTGAACTGACGTTTGCAGAGGGTACTGGAGGCAGCAGAAAAAGAGTGGAAGAAAAAAAACCGTGAAATCAAATGCATTGACAAGGTTCCGGCATTTTCCTATGCTTCACATTACTTCTCTTTGAAATAAATTGACGCAAAAAGAGCATCAATGGACCCTGATTTAATTGCTGTAGACGGTGTGATCAACTGATATTGAAAAGCATGTCGAAAGAAACTAAATGTCACCAATATTTACACTGTCTTGGTTTGTGTAGTAAAACTCAACCCCAGTCAGAATTGAGTGTCTGCCAGG
>JBCAUG010010282.1:0-11162 GCA_038406175.1 Haplosyllis leylae
CAGTCCCCTCCACCTTCCAAAAAAAGTGACCAAAAAACCGTCCGTCAACCACATAGGTAGCTCTACGAGCCACCAATGAACAACACATGGAATCTTTCAAAGTGGTTCACAAAATGTTTTTGGTCATTTCTGAGTTCTACCCGGAAAAAGTACGGAATATCTGGGACCCCCCCCACTCCAAATCCATTCACCCTGACGCTTCTACGTCTCTGTATCCTACTAATCTACCCCCATCAGTATTAACCCCCGCCACCTCTACGAAGAATACTGTGCACAAGGTCCCATTTACACTGAACGATAGCGATAGCGGAAACGAAAATTTTCGTTGATGTTTGCCGCTTATACTTTGATCTTTTCTGATGGTTCTTTGATCTTTTTCGTTTTAGCTTTCGCTTTTGCTCAGTGTAAATGGTCCCTAAGGGCCTGTTCACACTAAGTAAAAACGGAAGCGAAAAAGATCAAAGAACAATCAAGAAAGATTAAAGAACAATCAAAAAAGATCAAAGAACAATCAAAAAAGAACATGCGATAAACATCACAGAAATTTTGCTTTCTTCTTCGCTTTCGGTCAGTGTGAACGGGCCTTAAATTTTAAGCTTCAGGTTTGACGTACTAAGTTACACCACGCACAGACGTTTCAAAACCACCGACAATTTCCTGGTTGAAAGTTGCTGATCCAAGCAGTTTGTGTCTATAAATCTCTGCCTGTAGTTTTATCTGTCTGATACAAAAACTGTACACACAAATAAAGGATTTTTTTCCTGCAATTCTTTATGTAAATATTTACAGAATGTCTCCGAAATCTCCAAATAATTGTCTCTTGCATCTAAAAATACTTCATTACATCTGGGGACTTTGTGATAGAAAAGAGAACCAAGACGGTGAAACATAAAATGAACTTTAACACATTATGCACACATATATTCTCTCATTTCTACAAAGAGATGAAACTTCAATTCCTCCTAAAAGACCGGTGTAAAGTTTTCAGTCACCCCCCCCCTGTTTTTCATTCGCCCCCCTCGGGGGGAACTAAAATCAAAAATTTGATTTCAATTTCCCCGGGGCCTGTAAAAAAAGTCCACTGTAAGTGTCAGCAACTGTAAAATTTTACAGGCACTGACACTCACAGTCGACTTTTTCCAAAATTTTCACAAGTGCTGACAGTTACAGTCAACTTATTGTGTACAAAGTATCACAATACCCATAAATTAGGGATTGGTAACTGAAATCAATAGATGCTGTTGACTTTTTTGCAAGCACTGACAGTTACAACCGACTTTTTTTACAGGCACTGTGGTTCATCTGCCACATTGTGTACAATGTATCACATACAGAAAATCTGTTTTCAATCACCCCCGGCGACTGAGAACGGGCCTTTCTGAAAACCTTTCACCGGCAATTAAATATTTTGTACTTGAAGCCTCGAGCTCAACAGCCTCCATATTGAAATTGAGGAATTTCTAGATCTGCACTTTCTTAGTCGAAAAGAAAAAAAAAATCTTTGGCCAATTTTCCCCCAACTGCATAAAAATAGAACAAAATTGGACCCAGAAGTGGGGCGTGCCCTTGTCGCCCCCTTGAATCTGCCTATGAAAAGTGTATCTTTCTGCACATGTATGTAAAGGCCTGTTCACGCGGTACGACAGCGATTGCAACAAACCGTTTCTCATGTGAATCTACAGAAAGTAATGTAATCTTTTAAGGCTCATTCACACTGTGCATTTTTTTCTGATTGTCACTGCGATTCCTCTTATCGAAACAAATGGGTTGTTCAGGACTCAATGGATGTGTTCACACTGTGTGACTGTGACAACATTGTCAACTCCTATTCAACCCTTGACAAGTAAAAACAAATCAGTCACAAATCGCACAGTGTGAACGAGCCTTTACTTGTGTCAATCGCAATGGCTATCGTTTTCGTATGGTGTGAACGGATCTTAACGCAGCACTATGACGTCATAGTGATCTATGAAAAACGTTGCCTTTTCGAGTCTGTCAAATCTAATTTCACAAAAATAGAATTTGAACCTGCAACCTTGCGGTTGACAGAACAGCACGACACCAGTGGACCACCCACGCATATCTGCAGGTATTCCCAGGGGCGGATCCAGGGGGTCCATTGAGACCCAGACCTCCAAAGTGTTAAAGGCGCCAAAATTGACTCCCAAGTTGGCAATTTAGTATTTTTCTAAAATAGTTTACTCTGCATAATTTCCTTTCAATATCTGACTATTTTCGACTATTCTGTAAAACTTGAGAAAAAAAGTTTGCGACACCCCAGTTGTCTGACATTTTCTCTATCATCTCAGCCTGACCCTTTATCAATGTATATCCGTGCATCATATCTCCAGTCAGAGGCCATCTTTTTTTATCCACCATTTTTAGAGGGGTGGGGTTGGACCATGAGGACTCTTAGCTCCCGATCTAGCGCAGGTTTGAAACACAAGATGAGGCAAAGTCATACTGTTTAAATATCTACTGATCTACCAAGTTAAGCCTATCTATTAGCTCCTAGAAATCTACTCCACCTCACAAAATGGTGATTATTTAGGAACAGGAATTGAAGTTAATCGCAGCCCCGACAACAGGACGGATGGGCGAGCCATGTGCTTCTCAAAACCATGTACTTTTCTCTAGTAGATATTTGACAACAATATATTCACAACATGGACCCCCTAAGCTCTCCACAAAACTTTTCTTTCCACAGAACAATGATTCAGTGTGAGATGCAGAAACTAGGAAAAAGGAAAGTCAAAAAGCCTAAAAATTTAGCCGCAAATTTTTGGCGGCCACCTTTTTTCTGAATTTTTTCACCATATGTTGAAAAAAAGGACGAAACACCCCACCCCCTTAAATTTTCTGGATCCACTTTCAATGTACTCACCTCCCCATGTATTTATTGTCCTAGATTCCACACTGCGTTTTTCTGCAGTTAAAAATAAGTATTTTAAAAATTGTAAAGTCTGTAACTCACCTGCGTCTCTGTGGGAAGTGCGTTCGCGCGCTCCTAGCGTCACGTGACTACAGTTGAGACAGGCGCCGACAGCTTCCGCCGACCCACCCACCCACCACCCAAGACGATTACAGAATCGAATCATTCTGACTTGATTATCGACCGTGAATATCGAATAATATTGTAAATGAATAATAGTTAACAACAAAAACAAATCATTAATCAGCAAAAGTCTGCGTGGCAAAGCTTGGTTCACACTGAACGAGTGAGAAATCGACATCGCTTTATCGCGCATTCATGCTTCTGCTCACAATGTTAGAAACTGATATCTCTTGATCACCAAGATTAGGTAAAGGGCTCATTCTGAGGCACAAGCAACTGATCTCTCTGAAGAACATTTCTGGAAGCCCAAGAAACTGATTTCCCTGATTACTGTTAAGGAGGTCCATTTCTAAAGCCCAAGGGATAGACATCCTTGATTGGTATGGAGAAAGTCCATTTCTGAGTCCAGGGTGCTGACAGTGACCAGTAAAGCCATCATTTTGAAGGGATCATGGTCTTTTTTCCATTTCCATTGGCTTCTTTGGCAATAGCAACAACATGATAGTTGTCTAGACATTAGCATAAGTGCCCCTTAGAAATAGGTGTGATAAACTATTTTACAAACAGGTATCCAAGTATTCATTTATAAAGCTACTCTTTTACAATTGGTGCATTTTTCTGGTATTCTATTTCATTCCTATTGGATAATCCAGCAAACTGTCCATTCCAATATTTGAATAGCCCTGCATGCTGTCTCGTCCCTCTTTGAATAGTCTAGCACCCTGTCCAACCCCACTCAAATTGTCCCACCCTTATTCAAATAATCCCACACCTAATCCCACCCCTATCGAACAGTCTGGCACCCTGCCCCACCCCTATTACAATAGTCCAGTACCCTATCCGGGCTCTATACTGTAGGTTTCGCGTCTGAACTGCAGCAGGGTCTCCATGGTTATAATGACGGTAATTAGACTGCTGCTCATTGTGCGGCTATTTCCTACCGTTTAAATGATAATGAGTTGAATCCGGGGACAGTGAGACAATCATGTGCTGCGTTAGAGTAAATGCAGGAAGTCACGGGTCATTATAACCGCTTCCACTCCCGGTAATTGCTGCAATAATGATAACATGTGATGCAGGAAGGGAGTGTGACGTCATAGCACGTGGTGTAGCGAGTGACGTCATAACATGTGATGCCGGGGAGTACCATGTGACGTCATGTTATGACGTGACAACTTTGCAAGTGTTATTCATGAGAAGATATCACTGCAGCAAAACAAACACAGGCAAATTTTGCACGAAGCAGAACAATTTCAGCTTTGAAACAAACTCAAATGTCAAAGTACTTTATCAGTGAACTGATCATCAGAGTACATAAAGTCGTCAAGCCGCCTGCTGCACTCCCTTCGTACAGTGCAGCAGGTTTTGCACTCAAAGTGAACTGATCCCTAGAGTACACATAAACTTTGCAAGCTGTCTGTTATGTACTCTCAGTATAGTCAGTGGCGGATCTAAGGGAGCGCCAGGGACCCGCGCCCCCCCGGTCCAATTTCTTTCATTTTCATGCAGTTTTTGGGGAAAATTTGGCAAAATAATAGTTTGGGCCCCCCCCCGTCTGGGAAATCCTAGATCCGCCAGTATAGAGTACACATAAATTATGCAAGATGCCTGTTATGCACTCTTAGTGTAGCAAGGCAGGTCTAGCACTCAGGGTTAATCTAAGGATCATAACATGCTAACAATTAACTGATTGGGAAAAGTTCACAAATGATCAAAAACAATAGATTCACATCTGACTATAGCACCCCAAAACGGATTTGGACACACATAAGAAAAACGGTCCCCCCCCCCTCAGAAAGAGGTCCTGAAACAGAGTTCGCCATGCGGTTATGTACAGATACATCCGCAATAATGAAGCAGGATATTTTCACAAGGTTGAGCTTTGTTGCTGCCAAATATCACAATGAATTAGATGCATAAATCATGAATTTTTATTAATATCTATCCGAACTGTCAAAACGTTTGTCCTGCTAACCCCCCCCCCCCCTCCCCACACCACCAATCCTTCCCCTGAACCCTGGTACTACAATACACTGCGACAGTAAAATGCAGTGACATTATCATGTAATTGGGCGCTGAGCTACATTGGGTAATTACCCCCGGTACTGGCTTAACGCCCCCGTTCAAACCGAGCGATAGCGAAAGAAAAAGCGAAAATTTTCTTTGATGTTTGTTTTTTTTTAATTGTTCTTTAATCTTTTTATCCTTACACTTTGTCTGAATAGGTCCATAAGGCTCATTCACAACGACAAAGATGGACACTGAATGGCAGTGTGAAAAGCCAGGAACCAGAAAGTCGATACAGATAGGATGAGGGCTTTATCTTGTGCCCGGAATTGTTGCGTCCAGTAACGGCCACTTTTTCACGAAGCAGAAGAACAACCTTATCTCTCAACATTTTTGATTTGAGAGACATTTTTCTGATTGAACGTTTAAGCAACCTTTGTTTTCAACTTCTCATTTTGAACAGTCTCTCGCGATCGCTTTCGCTCGTGTGAATCGACCTCAGAAGCAAATAATTGACATCTACTAACTGCAGCAACAATTGCTATCCTCACCAAGAAAAAACATTCGCCCGAATTGCCCGTAATAAATGGGGACGAAACTGCGTATTGTTCATGTGAAACAGGAAAAATAACAAATACGTTTTTCTAATTTATTGGGGGATAATGGTCTTCTATGTAGTCAATGTTTTCAAAGCCCTCTAAAACCTTATTTCATTTCAAAAAGTCTAATAACAGATTCTATACAAGGGACGGCATTTTAAAAGACGCTTATTTCAAGACGGATATAGCCTGCGTCCGGACAACCTGCGTCAGACGCCAGCCTTGCAAACCCTACGTCCGAACAACCTGCAGGTGTTTGCCGTCATTACCAGAGGCATGCAGTGTGTTCACTGAAGGGTGAACTGTGTGTTCATACCATCATAATGTCATACCATCACAGTGTGTGAGCAGTCTCATGATTCAACTCGTAAAGCCGTGCCAAATATCCCTGCATACCCATAAAGGGCCATACAAACAAAAGCCATACCAAACGCAGTACTGCAGACGTCACAATACTCCATACAAGTGAATGTTTCATTGTATCGAAATATCATTCTATCCGCATCAGAAAACGCAACCAGCAATTGTACCATATTGTAACATCCTGCTGGAAGTTCAGAAAATCCCAACTGGTTTTAAGCATTTCAATTAATGCTTTCAAATATATTTTCTCATTGACAACCATTATAAATGCCAGCCAGAAATTTTGATATTCTGAAACAAGACAAAATTTACTGAACTTCCTTTAGGGTGCATAGGGCATTCAATCTTTTTTTAAGAGGTCCACTCCACAGAAGGAAGTTGCATTCAACACGTGAATCCACCCGCCACCTTTAACCCCTGAATGACTCACATCATTCATACCTATACCCAAACTGCGTACCCAATACAGCTACCGGTACCCAACATGGCACCAGGGGCACAATTCAAAGAGGGGAAAATCTGATCAAGTGTTTTGAAATGTCATCCTGCATACCCATACCCAAAATAAATACCAAAAGAACACACCCAGATAATGTATCTGGCACTGCACAAAAGCATACCATGTGTGGACTCTCTCTAAGTGAGACAAAGTTCCATGGCATGCGTATCCCTCATACCTAAAATCCATACCCAGACAAGAATACCCATTGCGACGCTGCAGGTTGGCTGCACAGTTCATGGAGACGCAGCACTCTAAATAAGGGTTCATTCATTACCTGCGCAGTAACCTACTGTCACTGAGGCGTGACGTCACATCCGCTCGGTGACAGTAATAGTATCATCCCTTATTAGGGCATGGAGCGCCCGCACTGCAGGCACAGTGACAGACAGACGTCCCATCCTCTTGAAAGACCCGCGCATTGTGACAAGTAATTAATCATCTTAATATTCTACTTAAATTGTGTTGCAGTAACCAAAGTGTTTTGGAATCAGGCCAGTGCGGCGGACAACAAACTGCAAAAAAATTGCTTTGGCCCGACTAATTTCTAAAATCTGTCACAGTTTTTTTTCTGGGTTTCTTTCTGCAGAAAAGTTTTGAACAGAGAACGAAGTATTTTTCTCTCAGAACAAATTTCAGTAACTGGTCTCAAACATCATTTTCCAAGAATTGTAACTTGGAAGGTTTCTATTTTAAAATTGTACATAATTGCCTATCAATCAAAGGCTGATGACATGGGTACATTTAATTTAAAGTTTGTCAACGACCAATTAGGAATAAAATTAATTAGTTGCCATGACAGCGTTATAAAATGCCACTCCTCCAGTCCATTCCTGGTAATAATATCAAAGCTCCCTTCGACTATTATTGTACAAAAAAGGCAAAGAACCATAAACTTGCAGAAAATTCCACTGTACCTAAACTTCCCTGGGAACCGCTCCAAGTTCTCCCGAACTTCTGGAAATTTTGCCCTAAAATTTTCGGCAAAACCATATGAATCCATTTAATTCGTTCACGGGAACAAAAATTTATTAATCTGCACATTCCACTTCTTCATTCCATTCATTCATTCTTTTAATCACTTCTTTAGAGGGTCATTCACAAATCCTTGTTTTCACATGTGACCTCTTCCCTACCCCACGGGAAGTGTCTCTAACTGCAGTATTTATGCATGTCTTTATAGTGCCGCATACCCTGTTTATCTTGAATGTGTATGTGGACACTGCATGTGAAGATATACCAATCCTAGGGTATGCCTCGGTAAACTGCATGTGGCGGTATACCCATCCTTTATCGTTCACCCAGGTGTGTCGTACCACAAACTGCTCCCTTCAAGGACACTTGCAGCTCAAACTTGGTAACATGCCACAAAAGGTCATCCATCCATGTGCAGCATGGGTATGTATACAAGGTATGGGTATGAATGCCTTTACAGTGCTGCATATCCTAGATGGGTATTCCCTGCGTGTATAAGCTCAGTAAATCTTACACTACGCCCAGGCATGCTATTAATGCAGGAGGAAGTTTAGATCTTGAAGGGAATTTTCCGAATGTGGCCAAAAAAGATGGCTGACATACATAACTATACCAATATATGGTTATAGGTCGTTTTATCTTTGCTTCATTTATTTTGTTCTTGGTTCTAAAGGACTGTTCACACGTAGCGATTGCAAATGCGACATCGCAACGTGCCAACTTTCAAATGGATTGCTAACAGTATTGACTGCATGCTTCAAAGAGAACATTCAACTTCGCAGGCGATATAAGTGTGAACAGACCATAAAGCGATGTTCACACTAAGCGAATTAATTACAAGAATCGAATGCTCTTTCACATCACATAAAAATCGCATGCCCTAAATGTGCCCTGAACTGACCTTTTAAATTATCAATAGAAATGAAGACAATTTCAATTCACTTGCCTTTTGGTCCTGTCAAAGAGGAGTTTAACAGAAATACTGTCTTATTTTTTTATTAGAATAATTTCATGCAGTAAACCAAAGAGCTCCTCTTGGAGTAAACCGAAAGAATGACAGCATGAATGAATGTGCAGTCTCATGCAACGAATGCAGGGCACAGCAATTAACTAATCTTACATATTTGGATCACCATCCTTAATTGTTACAGTACATGGCAAATTACACACACAAAAACACACATACACACACATACGTCGATTACTAGTGTTACATGCTGATCATTCTTCAGACAATGTTATACAGTGTCCCTTACCACACGCATACTTACGCAGAATATCACACACACGTACACACGTACTGACAATACATGACAAAATGTACATACTGTTCGCGTTATGGATGACAGTTCACACCGCACGCACGCTGACACAGTTTTCACACACACGCACTAACCTTACACGTTGATCTCTCTATTCCACATAATTTACTTCCATACCGACTGAGAATTCTACTTCTGTCGTATCTTGATCTATCCAACAAGTAACTACCTCGACCAACTGTCTCCTTATGTGTGTCATCAACAGGTGAAGCTATGCGGTGTGTGACGTGTCGCAGTGTTCAGCAGTGTGTGTAGGGATAGCTGCAGTGCTTCTCCACCCTCCACTGCACCTCGTGTAGAGCTATGTGGTGTGTGACGTGACGCAGTGTTCAGCAGTGTGTGGTGTGTAGCTGCAGTGCTTCTCCACCCTCCACTGCACCTCGTGTAGACGTGCTCTACCCTCTCACTGTACACAGAAGTAACTGGAGCATCTCATCCCTTATACATACACACATACAGTTAAGGGTTCGTTTACATCACTCGGTCGAATGACGACTGCGATATCGTCGCAATTGTACAGTGTGAACACTTGCATTGAATCATGTACAATGCATTAGTTAGACTAGGAAAAATCGCACTCGCAATCGTGCCGTGTGAACAACCCTAAAGAAGCAGTTATGGTTAAGTTCCGCAGAAGATAAGGATGCATCCATTGCGGTTTTTGTGTACGAGGAAAACTAGGAAAAGATACTTTTTTTTGCAAAGAGTCTATGGTTGCACTGCAAATGTATAACTTTTTTCTGCAGACGCATTTATAAATATATCGCCATTATTTCGGGTGTGAAGAACACTTTAGGCCTGCATGTCGCAAGCGATGACTTCCAATACATTTCTGTGGCAAAGTTCATACCAAGAAGAAAAAAATGAAACCATTGCGACGCAATCAATCTTTCAGTTTGCAAAGACTAAAAAATTCGGTTACGGCAAACGACGGGGTAGTAGGGAAAAGTGGGACGAGGAGGGGACCCTCAGCGGCCGTCCCAGCAGTTGCAGCCCCAGACAATGAGGGGCTCCGACGGCCGCAGTCATCCGACCGTGCAGTCCTGCCTGCTAACCGAACCTGCGCTACCCTACTTAATACAGACCGTGCAACCAGCCTTCCTAGCAACACACCTCCTACTTAACATGCTCACAAACCTTCTACGGTTACTGCTCAGGCGAACCCGCGCAGTATGTTCCTTATACGGTTTGTAGGCCTTCTTAACTTAACCTACTCCGTACGTATTTACCTTCTTCTGGCCAAACATGAGAGAACAAACAAACTCGCCAGCCTCAATTCTCTATACTTTCCTTTTACAACACACATTCCAATAGTCCAGGTACGCCTGCCTGCTAAAGGTATACGAGCCTTCTGTGTACCACGTGTTTGGACACTTCCATGCTACACGATGCGGTATCATATCTTGTTTTTTATGTACCCTCTGCCAAATATGCTCAAGCCAAATTGCAATATATCCAACATCATTGGCCGATCTAGGGAGGGGGGGGCACCCGGACACGCGCCCCCGAGTCAAAATTCTTTCATTTTCATCCAGTTTTCGGGAAAAACTTGGCAAGATATAGGTTTGCGCTCCCATGGGAGGTTGGTGCCCCCTTCCCCGTCTGGGAAATCCTGGATCCGCCACTGAACATCTCTACTACTAGGCCTGGGATGATTTTGCAGCAGACAGACCTCAGCACAAAATTCTCTCACGTGGTGCATTATATTTGATGATTACATTTTGATCATTGATAATGACATCAGTGTCCTTCTATTAAAATGTACATAGATCTAAGTACTGCTGTCAAGGACATCATTACTGCTCTTATCTTCTGTCAGCATACTTCTATGTCTACCTACTTTTTAAAAACATTATTGCACAATGACATGAGCCTTCTGTGCTTTCTATGCTGTAAAAGGGAACACACTACATACAAAGGTATGCTTTCATAAGCTTGTGTAAGTATGTATGCCTGCCGAAGGTACAGGCCTTCTCTACAAGTACCTACACTTTAGGCTCTGTTTACACTTAACAACTGCATTTGCGTCAACGCCAACATTTGAGTCAAGTTTTGTATTGAGTGAATGGTGAGAAAACGCACATGCAGAGAATAGGTTCAGACCATTCTCTGCATCAACATTTGCATCACTATTAACACGATGTTAAAGTTGATACAAACGTTGACATCGACGTAAACGCAGACGGTGAGTGTAAACAGACCTTTATGGTAGAGGTCTTGTTTACCTTTAATTCACGCACTTAAAAGGAGCATCCTTCAAAAGGGGTGCGAGGTCTTTTAGGTGTACTAATAATACTCAGATACGATCGAGTATAGTCTACGCTTTCCTGGACCTCTGGTAC
>JBCAUG010010293.1:0-11162 GCA_038406175.1 Haplosyllis leylae
ATATCATTTGACTGAAATCCTACCTGTCTTGATTGCCGTTGTATTGAAGAATATTAATCCGAGATTTTTTGAACTTCTTCAGAGAATGCCGCCAAAACCAAGCGAGACACGACCGGTGAGCCAGTCTAGCAGGCAAACGAGAAATGGAGGATGATGGGAAATTGAAAAAAAAACATTAGAAGGTAAAAAGTCGACATTAGAAACCACGTTGTAAATTTTCAAGTTAATGGTAAAAAGTAGAAAGGCCAAAGGCTATGATGTCTCGCTTGAACTGCACGTCTCGGACTACCTGCACCCTCTCTACAATGTATTAACAATGTCGATACTGTTGACACACAAAAGAACTTTATTTGCTAATAACTTCTTTAATAATGGTCCAATTTTCAATCTGCTTGCACTGTTGGAATTGCCTCAATCTCCTCTATCATTTTATAGTATAGTGTTGAAGCAGTCGATGCAAATGAATGAATATGTGTTAAGTATCAAGAAATGCTTGTTATTGTCAACTGCTTTGGCATGAGATAAAAGCCAATTTAAAGGAGCTATTTCTTTCTTTGTCCAATGCTGCAGAACTCTTATCTGATTTCAAAAAGCAAATATTTTATGTTGAAGCAGTCAATAATAACAAGCATTTGTTGATACTAAACAATTGAGCTTGTGTCAAAGGAGTCAATACAACAAATAAACTACATGAAAGGACCACAAAACAAACATCAAAAAGATGCTATTTGTACAGTGGCTTCAAATTACACTGTATATTCCAATTCAAACTCTTTGAATTATACCAAACTTCGATTTAAGCTGCCCCAAAACTTCGATTTAAGTTGCCCCAACACTTTGAATTACAGTCTCTTTGAATTAAGGGAGACTCAAAATGGCTTCGAACTAGTGGAACTTTGAATTAACCATCTTGGAATTAACAGTATATTTTAACATTGAAAAGACAGGAATTTGGCAAAGATTTTAGAAAAAGTTCGAATTCAGTGGATCTTCCAATTAGCCGTGTCCAACCTGTATTTAGAAACTGCAATTGGTGTGTAATGTTTGCCATCACAAATTGGACCATTTACTCCCAACATGGTAATGAACAAGTTACACTGTCTTAAATCTCACCGGATAGTGGCATACTGATAACGTGAGCTAAGGCGAACGCCATCATTCTAAATCCCATTGCTTTCCGAATGCGACGTTTACCAAAAACATCAACAAATACTGGTGGCATCAAAGGGAATACTACAGCTGCAATGGAAAGTTGGCACTATTGACAATAGACACAAGGTAACTGAACAAGTAAATTTAATCCACACGCGCGCGAATTCAATAAAATTAACTTACATTGCAAGAATCCCCAAAGCAAGAAGTATATCAGTATGGGAAGAAACGTTGTGAACTGTACGGAGACCATCGTGGCGCCCCCTATGAGTACCATTAACAATACTGTCATTTTAATTTTATCACATTGACATCTGTCGACGAAGTAAGACGGTATGAGTCTGGTTAAACCTATCAGTCCAGATCCCGACATAGCGATCATGATTTCCTTCTTAGATAACCCAATATGGTCCATCCTCACCTGTCAAAGAAATCATACCTGAATTATTTCATCCTATAACTCGTATTTATTATGCAAAGAGATTATTTTACTCAATTGCTACCAAGAAGAAAGTCTCACATGTGCAATCAAATTAAACCTTGTCAAATTCTAGTCAAATTACTTGCTGAAAACATTAGTTGGAACAGGCATGTAGTAAAAATAAAATGACGTCACGAACGTGACCTGCACGTTGTCTTGTTGATGCTGGAAAATGACTTCACTCATGATGACTTAAGCTACAGCAATGTCAAAGATGATGTCTTAACTTTTCCTTGTTTATTATAACAAATAAATAGTTAGTTATAAATCTGACCCCAATCATAAATCGTATGAATGCCTATCCTGACGTGTACAAGAAATAGGAAAGCGTAATGGCGATATCCCAGACCGTCAGATCCACACCAAAGCACATTGTGTCCTTCTCGTGATGAGTAGTCTTATCTGGCCTGCTTATCGTCTCTAAAGTGTCGATTTTTCCGAGTTCCAGTACAATGCTAGGGTTTCCGTATGGTTCCTGAGGGCAATTATCCAAGCAAAGTTTCAAAAGTTTGAGATGAGGCTATTTTATTTTTTCAGGGAAAATCTTAAAATTAAACTGAGCAGTTTGGGGTAATGTGGCCGTAAAAGGGAGTGTGACCTTTAAAAAGAGCGATGATATGACAGAGGTTCTGCTGCTGATCATGAAGTTATGAAAATGTCTTTTTTTCTTGGACTTATATAGCCACTATTTTATGTACATTGAATATATTTAAGGATATCATTTGTACTTTTTTCTGGAACAAACTCTTTGATTAGGACCAAAATATTTGTAAAAAAATACCTTTACTTTTTCCAACGGAGAATCTGTTGAATCATTTTTTTCGAGATTCATACTGTGTTTATCATCATGAGTCTTTTCTATTTCTGAGGTTAATATAAGAACTAACACTGCTTGATTAAAGACCAGCCCTGCCTGTATAAGGAAGGCCCCTCTCCAGGCGTACATATCAAGCAACAGCTTGTACACAATGGGCCAAATGAAGTCTCCTATGGCGTACCCGGTCGTTGCTACAGACGTGGCAAACACAATATTTTTCTTAATATTTTCTTGTAAGATAATGTACTCCGTTACATCTATGGTGAAAAGTGAGATTCCTGAAGATGTGGAAATAAAAAACACAATTGAATTTCGTTGTCAATTCAATGTAAAATCCTTTTTCAGCTTATAGAAATAACTCAGGAGATAACAAGAAATAAATACGTCGCAGTTGTTAACGTGACGTCAACAGCTAGACATTTTTAATAACGATATATATTTTAAACAAATCACCTAACATCACTCCAAAAGAAGCGTAAAGACAGTATATGTTTGGAGCTTGAGAACTGACTGCGTTGGCGATTACACAGAGAATTACGGCTCCCAGACACACCGGCCGGTAGTGGAACCTTTTGTAGATCTGTGGCAGCATCGAGGCTACAAGAATACAACTCTTCTGGGATTTATTATGTCACGACAAAATTATACTTTAAAATTACAAAGTAAAATGTAAAACACTGAGAAAAGTGGAAAGAGGTGAACATAATCTAGCGTGGAAGAACATCTTGCAAAATTTCTGATGATCAAATTAAGGAGAAACCCATAAAAGCATGCATGCTATCACTCACTGCGGAAAAATATCAAACATGCACACACGCACACACACACACACACACACACACACGCACGCACATGTATATTCATACAGAAGTAAGGGAAGATCGGACGAATGGATTGAACTTACATGTTAGAAATCCCGACAGAAACATAATGCCTAAAATCCATCCTATTGAGAATTGAGATGCACCAAATGTGACTTCTATTTCCAGTATCAACAGACCCACAGCAGAGATGTTACAAACAGTCAGCACCGACATGAACATGCTGCAATGTCATTATGGTATACATGACAAGGTCTCCCTACTTAATCTCGAAATTTATGCTTGGTAACTTGAACTGTACATTATAAACCTTTAAACAGTGATTAGCCTTAAAATTAAGAGTACGCTGTGAAATTTCTATTGTTCTGCTGTTAACATTCTCGTGTGAAGCATTTTCCGGGTTGCGATGCTTCAATGATCTCTTTTTTGCAATTGTTTTGTTGGGATTCAGAACATGAAAGCAACTTACCCGGTCACTGGTAATACCAGGGATATCCACCATTTTCTTTTTGGTGAGTGGTTTTCTATTTCAGTCATTTCCTGATTGCTCGAAACCAGTGCTTTGATTCAGAGACCCGAGTACTGAAACATCGCAACAGACCTTTATCAAACTATATTTTCACAGGTGCCTTCTTCGGAAAGTAATTTAATTTTCCTTTTGGAGTAAAGTTACCATCTGGTTCTCTTGAAACTCTGTTTCCAGTACAGCAGGACATTCAGCCCATGCAATCACAACTCGAACGAATTTTAGATACCAGTAATTGATTGAAGATTGCAAATCCAATATCTTTTCTTATTCCGGTATTCCGGTCGCCCAGCATTTCGAGTTTTCCCTAAAGTAGATCATTTTGCCAACATTGACAGAATTGTATTGGTAAAACAGGCAAGGGATCATTTAGAGTTAAATAAAACTTTGCCAAATATTTGATGACTATTTACCATGTGTTCAATATTATTTTACCAAAACCTTGTGAGATATTTGCCAAATCTTTCATAAAAATTAATTCAACAACTGATCCAATAGTATATTCAACCAGGCAATGAACTTGATCATGAAAATATAGTCAACACTTCTTTGTTTTATCAAATGTGCAAGGTGCATGATATTATCTGTTTTGGAGACCAGACTGCCAATGCATAGGAAGTCATGACACCTTAGTGTCAGAAATTTCTGCCTAAACTGGTGTCTTGGATGAAAACTGCATCATTACCAAATCATTGCATAATATTTGCCAAATCTTTAACAAAATTTTCATTGAGACACCAGTTTTAGGCAGAAATATCTAAAGCTAAGGTGTTATGACTTCTCTGCATTGGCAGTCTGGTCTCCAAAACAGAAAATGGCATCCACCTTACACACTTGGTAAAACAAGTAAGTGTTGACTATGTTTTCATGACCAGGTAGAGGCGCACCAATCTTGAACAGTATCAGAGAAATATCCAAAATAAGTAATGATTCCACCTCAAATATCCAAATATCTAACTTTAGGTGATATTGATAAAAACGCCAAAAATATCCACGTAATTAGTATAACGTTTTAGTGGAAGTTCAGATTGACTGTGTTCAAATTAGCCGTGCCCGGCCTGTATTAGCCTCCCTAAAAGTTTCCGTGGTCCACTTGGCTACGAGAACGCTTTGCAATTGGCCAATTAATCATGCTATTGATTACAGTTCAATTGGTTACACAGACTGACAATACAGCCTGGCTTTTACGTCACGGTCCCAAAGAACTACATTAAATTGAATCAACTGATCAGGTTTGAATATTTTGCGCGGTGATGTCTCGTGTGCTGGGATTTGTGATGTCATTAAACTGTGCCATTTAGTTTCTTTTCATTTTCATACTTTTCACAGTGCCGGTGAAACGTTTTCAGTCACCCCCCCCCCATCCGTACGTCCCAGGGGGCGTACGAAATCAGAAATTTCTGTTTTCAATCACCCCCAGTGCATACCAACTTTCATTTCAATCAGCCCCACCCCTGTGATGGTTAACTGGATTGCTGGTCTGGCAGTGAAGAGTGACTGTAAACTTGATAAAACTTAGTCAGTTGTGGCACTTTTAGTCGGCAACAACACTTTTACAGTTAGTGATGAAAGTTACAGGTGCTGTCCAGTGTGTACCAATAGAAATCTCATCACCGACTGTAAAAAATGTCGTCATCGACTATAAAAGTGCCATGACTGACTGTAAGCTTCCTCAACCTTTACAGTTGAGGTTACCGCAATCCAGTTAACCATCACAAGAGGATGGTGTACGAAGTGGGGGTGAATGAAAATGTTACACCGGATCAAGGATTTCACAGACGGGTGCGCCAACCCCCAAGTTAGGGATGACAACCTATTATTTTGCCAAATTTTTCCTGAAAACTGCATGAAAATGAAAGAAATTGGATAGATCCGCCACTGTTTCATGTCGTACGCTTTTTTTACAATGATTGTTACGCATATTTTACGAAAGGCAAATTCCATGCAGACGAAAATACCACTGAGATGCTGACTAAATATATTACAAAAACATGCAGCATTCAACTCACCAAGAAGAGACGACAGTCCCTCATGCATTGTTCAGATCCACTGACGATGAGGTTTTTCCGCTCCTGTGCACTTGCAATGTTTGGCCATAACTGGCTTGAGCGCGTATCTGGGCCACATTGCCCTAGAAAAAGTGCAAATATAGTCAGCAGTCAGCTGATGACAAAAACAAATTCATTCTTCAGCGTCAGGCTGACAACAAAAGGAATCGAATTGTAAAGGTGGGCTTTATTTTTGATTTACTTGATAAAATTGTTTAAGTTTTTTGCACAGTTAGACGTGGTATGCGCATGCTATTTGCAAAAAGTCATTGTTGATTTTTTAAAAAAACCAACGTCAACATTTTAAAATTTATTCGTAGCATTTTTTGGAAAGGCTACTTTTGCTGTAACGGCTTTGGGTCTAATTAAGGTTTAAATAGTTATTATCAAGTACGATGCACCAAGAAACATTTGCTATGTACATGTATTTTCCTGGATCATGGATTCGATCACATTAGTTCACAACGCATATGAAAAAAAAATGGCTCATGAAATATTTGTCAGATTTGATAAGTTCTTCCAACTGAAACAAGACAGAATATTTGTACAATAACTGTACGAGACCAGGAAAGTTAAGGTACTTCGATACAACATACAATTTGCAAATTTATTAGCAGTCGTTTGAAGAACATAATATCCTAAGATATCTCTGAAAGTTTCAGCAACATTCACCAGCCAATTATTGAGTAATCACACTACAAAGATGACCAAAATTCCCATGGAAATCAATGGTAATCTGTAGTTTTCTAAAAATTGGCATGGTGAAACTTCCTAAAACTCCACACAATGTTGCACATGTTAAAAACCTGTAACTTCAGATAAAAACAGTTGAGTTACTCAATATCTTTCTATTTTTAGATTAAGATATTGATGAAATTGTAAGTTTTATTTTATCTCCCTAAAGGGTTCATGGTCTACTACGTTGGTGAAGCATGTTATAAATGCCACAGAAGACATTCTTTTCTTTTTGGTCTAGGTGCTAGAACCAAGAATAAAAATACTAACTGAAATTAACTATGTTCTCTAAAATTAAGACACCTATCAAGGTCGAGGTCAGATGATAATATAACTCCAATTTCACATATTTTTTAACATCTGCAAGCTTGTATTCCACTGTCAATACTAACGCTCATCCAAAAGGCTATAAAGATTACCTGAAGGTCAAGATCAACACCCTTCAATGTCAAGGTGATACCAAAGTAAAATTGAAGACAAATCTATTTTCTGTCTTTTTATAATGCTTTCTATGTGTTACGTAAATGTACCTTCGACTGAGCATTTATTTCACTTTAAAGCAACAACAACAACAACAACAACAAATATTGGTTACTCTACTTTGTATAATTACATTACAGGAGCCAGCGTCCTTAAGAAATGCAATTAGAAGCACAGAGTAGGATCAATACAACAATGCGCGTGTCGTGATCGTGTGCACAGCTTCATGCGTGCATGCAGCCTGCAACGCACGGTCCCACTACCTGTCAATATGACACGACGGATAGCACTGCTGTTCAATATTCTTGCGAACACCCTGTAGCAATGTGCATTTCTTGTCATCTTTTGTCGATAGAATAATAAGAATAATCAGGATCAGGATATCGATTGTCAACAGAAGTGTGTACAGGATCAGCTGATGTAATTTTGAGACTGAAGGACTTTTTTTTTTTACATTCTGTGTTGCCACTTTGAATGTTAAACTGTATGTGACGAAATGACTAGATGTATTGTATTTGCAAAATAAGCAATTCTGATAGAATCTGTTTCTTCACATTGGACATTTTTAGCTTTTCCGCTAAACTGCAGTTCTCGTTTTGAAAAAGATTGTGGGACGGAAATAGGTAGTTCTGTTTCGATGTGAATGCCTATCCGTACGTAACACAGTGTGATACGATAACGACACATGAAGCCTGGATACTTCTTTTACGTCTGATCAACGAAGCAGAAAAGAGCAGACATTAAATGTGAACATGTTTAAAGAGGAGGAATGCATTACAATACACTCGCACGGTTCTCACGATAGCGGATCCTGCAAACAGTGCATCTTGGAGAAGCTCATGGATTTGATCCAGAATAAGGGAGAAGACAAGACGGATGGGGTATTCGTACTGTTCTGGAGGTATTCGCACAGTACAAAACCCTGAAGAGGAAGTGGAGTACATGGGATGGGGGAGAACAGGGAAAGATTTACTGAAGACTTGCTTACTTCGGGAAATTTAATGTAAAGTATTTTTCATTTTTCATTTTTTACAGTCATCGAATGTTTTGAATACGTATGTCCTGTTGTCGCACTTGCTGTAGTAAATTCGTTAAATGTAACGCGTGCCATCAACTAAATAAAATGTTAAAAAATCAATTTTTATTTATTTACTCTCTGCCCATCTAGCATAGGAAGCTCCATGTCGGGGTGGGTGGGGGGGGTGAAGAAAGGTAAACACTGTACAGGGCTGAGGCAGGGGCATGGCGTCCTCACGGTCACCCTGGATTCAGTGACAGCTGTTTTTTTCACGAATCAATACGATTCAACAATTGATGCATCTCTTCTGCATGAGAATTAAGATCACGGACGGAAATAAGAGGGAAAACCCCAACACCAGTCACCAATCTCATGTTGACTGGGGACGCTCAGCCAGGCATTCAGCCTCTCAAACAGGTAAGCAAAATGTCGCCATTAGAAATCTTGTGGATTTGTTGTGGTGTTTTAAGGTAGTTCTTTGGGACCGTGACGTCAAAGCCACTTGTTCCCTCAGAAAATGTAAACAGTAAAACCTCACTGAACACTTGCTGTATTATCAGTCTGTTCAACCCAATGGAACTGCCATCAATAGCATGGTCAGTTGGCCTATTGCAGTGCATTTTTGCAGACAAATCAACCATGGAAATGTTTAGGCAGATTTACTAATACTTTAAATTTGATAAAACTGTAAATTATAAATAGAAGGAGAGTAATATCATTCAATATTTTTATCTAAAAAAAATATTCATTTTCACATTTGAGACGGTTTGTAAAGTTTCAAAAAGTTTCACCATCCCAAATTTAAGAAAAATGAAGATTACCATTGATTTCAATGGAAGTTTGGTTCATCTTTAATTACTCATTAATTGGCTGGTGAATGTTGTTTAAAATTTCACAAATGTCTCGTGACATTATTTTCTTCAAATAACTTATGTTAAATCTTTCAACAGCAGGTCCAAAAGAACTACCTTAATTTGTGATCCAAGAAGCCATTACAGACAGCTGTGTCAGAAGCTCACTTTATATTGCCTTTTTAGGTGGTTTAAGTTTACACTTAAACCACCTTATAGCATCATGCGTAGCAACTTCCTTTTGGCAATTTGGGACACTTCTTATTGGACTTTTTTTGTCAAATTTGGACACAAGATACCTTATGAAATCTTCTAGGACCCTTTTTGGTCAATTTTGCCATATGTCAATTTTTGGCAACTCCAGGACCATTTGAGTACTTTTGCCAAAATTGGGTGCCTTCAGAAAATCAAAGTTTCCTAGATGAAGGAGTGACAGGTCTTCAATGGATCTTGGAGGTTTAAGGTGGGCAGATAAATAGGCTATATGATGGTACCATTTTTAGGGGGTGTCACACACTTAGGGGGGTGCCTTGGGGCATCGAAAAAAAGGTTGCATTTCTCAGCATATTCACAACAGCTTAGAGGGTACTCAAGATTCACCGATTTGATCAAGAATCAGCATATAGGTATATCCTAAGGTGTTCTATATACCTTGGTTTGGATTTTTGAATATGTCACTGATTGGCCATTTTCTGGGCTGATAAGTGCCGATTTTTGAGAATTTTTCAGATGTCCAACTTTTTTTTTTTGACCCCCAAAATTTTCGAATTTTAAGCCATAATTTGGCATAGATGGGTAATAATATGTGAATTAGAGTAACAATTTTTTGGGGGGGGGAGTTCCAGTCTCCAAGCTATGGCCATTTGAGTAATTAGCTGTTTTTTGGCCAGCATCCATTCATGGTATGAAGGGTTGAATATAGGGGTGTAATGTCAATTGATGATTTGTAGAGGACATTTTTACCTACCCAAAGGCATCCTTCTAGGATTTTTATGATTTACAGTTTTCTTGTAAATTGAGAAAATGTGAATTTTTTTGATGGGGTTCTGCATGTCTCGTACATATGTTGGGAGGTCAAAAATGACATGAGTGGACAATGTAAGGATGCTCTAAGGGTATGTTGTGTCAAAATTAGAAAATCTTTTCAGGGGCAGAAACAGGGCACATTTGCATGACTTTGGCACTTAATGGCCCATAGTGTCAAGCCATTTGAATTATTTTTTCCAAAATTGGTGAAATTAGATGAAAAAGAATCCTTAGACTCCAAATTGACTGATATTTAGTGATTTGGTGAAATTTCTAAAATTATCATGTTAACATGTTTGTGTGGTTCTATCACTCTTTGCTCATTTCTGAAGCCAATTTTTGTCTGATTTTGATGTAAGACCATTCAAATTGAAGCTTATGACCTTCTCTACAAGAATATGGAGTCATCTTACAACAAGGGGCCTACAAGATACCTAAAAATGGCAAAAACATGCCAAAAATCACCAACATTGGCACTTTTTTCAATTTTAAGGCATCGTATAGGCCCTCTAGTGGCAAGATGACTTCATATTCTTGTAGAGGAGGTCATAAGCTTTGATTTGAGTGGTCTTACATCAAAATTGCCTTCAGAAATGAGAAAAATGTGAAGCAAACTTTGAATGCTTGTATCTTCATAACTAGACAAGATATAAAAATTTCAAGTACTTATTTGGAATGAGCAGCAAATTTTACATTTGAAAAGTTGCAAATCATAGATCTAGATGACTCAGCGCAGTAAGGCATGAAGGGTTGATGATAGGGTTGCAATGTCAATTGGTGATTTGACCTTTTTAACTAACAAAAGACACTTATAACTTAAACCACCTCAGCCCATCACAGGGCTATTTTTTAGAATCTTTTTTCTAACAGAAAAGGATTCAAGTGTGATTGATAAGCCTCAGTTTGAGTTTTGTACAGTTAATCCAGCTTGTTGGGATCCAACTCTTTTGGAATCCAGCTAGTTGGCAAATGAGATAGATTCCAGATGTTTGGATCTAACTAGTTGGCAAATGAGCTGGGTCTGGCTCATTTGAATCCAGCTCAACAGGGATCCAGCTCATTTTTTGATCCAACTCATTTGCCAGCTAGCTAGATCCAAACATGTGGAATCTAGCCCTTCATGCAACCTTATTTTTAGGTGGTTTAAGTTTACACTTAAACCACCTTATGCAATAGCGACTGGCAACTTCGAATCGGCAATTTGGGA
>JBCAUG010010304.1:0-11162 GCA_038406175.1 Haplosyllis leylae
ATAACAGGCATTATTCATTTACATTGACAGTTTCTAAATTATGCAAATCATTTTATCATATGACCTTGAGACTACCAATCAGAACCAATCAATTTGACAAAGTCAACACCTCCTTTTGAAAACTCATGGATTTTGCAGAGTCTAATTGGTCAGCTCAAGGTCCTATGATAATATCATTTGCACAATTTAGAAACTGCCAATGTAAATAAACAATGTCTGTTATATAATCATCACCATGGACCATCCATCGCCAAGTACGATCGCTGTACAAATTTCATGTTTCTTGGCCTCCCCTTCTGAGTCAGCTACTACCCACTTACGAGACGTAATTTACTTGTATATGTTGCCAGGATAACTGTGATCATCAAGCGTGAGAAATTAGTTCACTGTACTGACATTGATAGTCACAAAATCTTGTAACGTGGAAGATGAAAATCAAAAATTCTAACGACAAAGCACAACGATGTAAAAAATAACCTGATAAAACTTGGACATGTTATTTTGCGCTGTTCATAAACTTTAATCAAGGTTTCTGTGACAGTCACATTGAATTCCTACAAATCAGAGCCATGTATAGAAACACGAAAACATGCCTGGGATTCATTCAAACCAAAGCAGAACAAATTACAGCTTAACGATGTGCTTTTCAACATGTCAGCACAATGTTGCGTGAGAAGTCACTTCGACAACCACAAAGCTGCCACTGCTGTGTTGAGGCAATTTATCAAGCAATATTTACAGTTGCGTGCAGCAAAGAGGTTTCCTAATGTCACAAATTTACGGGGTTTTTTACCAGTTTCGCACATATAAAGGCCCGTTCACACCGAGGGAGAGCGTGAGTGAGAGCGGGAGCGTGAGCATGAGCAGGAGTGCGATCGCTTGGAAGGGTCATATTGACTTATACCTGTATCATTCACACCAAGCGATACTGCCAGAGTTGCCACTGGAGGTGCTGCTGGGAAATGGGTATGGGACCCATTTGCAAGCGGCAACGCTAGCGGCAATGCTCTCACTCAGTGTGAATAGGCCCCAAAACTTTCTGCAGTTTATTTTCTTCTATAAAGTGACCTAGTCTTGTGTATAATCCCTTACAATGTTTGTGAACAAATAGGTAGTGTTTGTAAATATGGGGATTTTTTTGGATATATATTGTTCAGCATTGCCGAACAATTGCGAAAGAAACTTAAAATTTTAGAATGCAATCGTCTTTTATGAAGATGACATAGGGGCCAAACCATCTCAAACTATCTTTTATCTTTCTTCTTTCAGACCAAATGGTCGAGTCTCTTCCAGTAAACTCCGTCGTCCACAATCGACTCCCTTAGTTTTGCCACAAGAGGCATCATCTGATGAACGAGATGAGAAATATAACGCTTCAGAACGTTACAATTACGATTCATTAACACCTGCCATTCTCTACGAGTTAGCAAACGGTCAAGTCCCAGAATCAATTTACGGTGAGAGGCCAGTGTCTGCTCCAAACAGTGAAATTCTTGAACAGAACGAAGTTGAAGAAAACGAAGAGATCGAAACTGCGGAGGATACCAGTGATCAAGAGAATGTCCTTACAAATGTGACAAAGATAGAAAATGATACCATAGGAACAGCTGAGAGAGAACCTGACGACGACTCCGACGATGAAAATATACCAGAACCGGAAGTAGATCAAGTGGAAATGGCGAAAATTCCAAATTTGAAGCTGCGTCCTGAAAAAGCAGACGCGTTGCATGTTCCTTGGGTAAAAGGAGATCAAAGGAAGTATGACTTTGACGCAGAACATCTTGAGCAGCCTACATACGAATTTAAAGACCCTCTGTCTAGTCAAATGTTAAATTTAAACCTGAAAGATTTGAGTAGAACGGACAAGAATTGGAGGGACATGGTCTCGGTTAGGCCAATTGATGCTTTAGAAAGTAAACTCATCAGTAGAATGATTGAGTTTGAAAGGTTACAACGTAAAACAATTGATATGGAAAGGGAGAGAAAACTAAGAGGGGCCCGTGGGGTAAGAAATAAAGCTGCAACTCCACAAACTAACTCTAAAACCCGATTGGACATGAATTGTTGTCCAGATTGCATCCAGGTGGCGTGCGTGGGCAATTGTCCCAGCAAAAAGCTGCCATCTGGTGTTTGTATATTTTGTTCCGAAAAGGACTGCAAGGAAAACTGTCAGAACACTGTCTACGAGTCCAGAACTAGAACTGAAAAATGTGATAATGTTGTTGAGGATCAAGATGTAAAGGTAAAGCCACCACTACCCCGACCAAGAACGTGTACCTGTCAACAAAAGTACAACACAACAAAACCAGCCAGTTTTTCAAACAACCGAGTGATTTCGAGACCAAAGTCCGGCTACTCTGTACTACGAAATAATTCTTTTAGACCTAAAGAACTGAAACCTAGATCATGCTTACTCACCAATGATTTTGATTTGGATGAGGAATTCGAAAAGTTAAGAATCGAAGCTGCATCAGAGGACGAAGAAAGAGGATTGCCCGAGAGAAACAGACCGCACACGGCAGGAAGTATCAGGCGACTCCGCGGACGGGCCGCTATTTTACCCGGTAAAAGTTTCTTCTCGCAGCGGAAGGAATCACTAACAGACATTACTAAAGAGGAGAAAATCCGGATGGCCGTAATTGCTACGAAAAAACGGCTAAGATCGGCGAAGAAAAAACGTCCCAAAACGGCAATGTAATTTCGTCGCTACATTATTGTGATAATAAAGATTTATTATTTGTTTTGTTTGCATGGCATCCAATAAAGCTTCAATGGGCATCCTTATTTCTACAATATAACTGTCTCAACATATAGTTTCTTGGAGTCGTTTCATTGTCCAGTGGAACGGAGGTCTTACAAAGGAGGGTCGCCAGGTCATGTGACATGTGACGGATGACGACTGCAACCGTTGTCATATCGCAGAAACAAGGAAACCCCATGTCACAAAATTACGTAGTCCTCTCCTTCCTCATTTGCCTTGCCTCCCTAACCCCACCGAAAGGGCAAGAATAAATAAATATAAAAAGTAAAATTAAACTGCCATCTGTCCTCTTTTCTTTGAAATGTACCACAGGAATAAAGTATTTGTAAATTTCAAGACCCGGATCAATGGTGGATCCAGGATTCCCCAATTGAAAAGAATACCAGTGAATAAAAGATTCTGTTACAGTATTCCTGGGTGATTTACATTTTTATCAATTTGAGACTTTAACGTCAATCTGATAAAGGATCTACCAGGCAGAACAAAGCAAATGAAATTTCAAAAAAAGAAGAGAGGAAAAAGGAGATAGCCCTTTCTTAAATTCAGTTGCTGTTTTACTTAATAATATATCTAGCAAAGATATCTTTCAGAAACAATTAATTAAATCTATGCTTTGCTGTTCTTACCGTTTCAACAGCTTTCTTTCCTTTTTCTTTTTTTTTTGGTCAATACTGACGGCTTCATCGCCATAATGGCAGATGGCAGCATTATCATACAAAACTAAAATTGCCTGCGTTCATGTTCATGTCATATTGGATTCTATTTTTTCAAGATAAAGAAATCTGACAGATCTGTCAGAAATACAATGTAATTTTTAAGAATTATAACAATTAAAAATTTACAGTTAGGTATTATTTAAGATTGCTGACCCTTGTGAGAATATGTATGCTTCATAACATGTGGAGTAGAAATACACCTTTAGATCTGTCAGATTTGACAGAAATGCTTATCGTGAAATACTAGAATCTAATTTTTCACGATAAGCGTTTCTGTCAGATTATCTGACAGATCTTTACACAGGGAAGAGCAAAGCAAATTTGTCAAAAATTGCCCCAGTTGGAATTGAACCCGTGACCTCTTGATCACCATGCCAATGATCTACCAACTGAGCTAAGTTAACATTCAGTTGCCAGCCGGAATCTTCATGGCCTTTATAAAGTCATGCTCTATTGATTCTAGAAATGACCAAAATGTGAAGTGGTGCATGAAACAAAGGGCAATTCAGAAATCCTCTGGTCAACACATACCAGGCTAGCAAGTCAGCAGAGCATTAGAGTGATGATCCACAGGTCCTAGGTGGTCTTGGGTTCAATCCCAACTGGGGGCAATTTTTGACAATTATTTTTTGTTTTTCCTTGTCTATGGATCTGTCAGATATAGCGTATCGTGAAAACTCGAATTAGTCAGTAAACAAGTGGAAGCAAGTGAATACTGTATCATTGGCCAAATACCCAACAATAAACTATGCTGGTTTCGGATGCAACGATATGACAAAATTTTTGGTTACCAAATAATACCTAATAGATTTGTATTAAATTTGAAAATGTGTAAAAACTCAAGTGTCATTTTTTCTGTTGATATTCTATTAATGGTCATGAGGTCACAAAAATTTTCCGGGCAATTGGTCAGTATCCCCATCTGAATACAACCTATGATGACGCTCACCATCAATGCAAAATCTCCCCATATGAATCCTTTTTTTTCCTGATTGTCCCGAAGGCTTTTTCAATCAGTGAGTCGTCCCTCCAAAACTGAGTGTATGGAGGCCATTCATTACCGAATGGGCCCCATTGCCTGGTGGATTGTTGTGGTTTTTGCGAATAGAGTTTATACAGTGATGGTTAAATGGTCTCATGTCAGAAGGCGTAACTGGATCTACAAACGCTGGTAATGTTCATGTAACTATCAAACAGCTTGGTGTGACTTCCTTGCAGCATTTAACTTGCAGGAGCTAAAAGAAGTGTGTCACAATATTCCCCTAATGTGCACTGAGATATAGGGGCGTAACATTTCCACTTGCCCAACGGGCCAAATGTTGGTATACACCCCCTAAGGAAGTACTTCATATTTTTTCTTTAAATATTTAAAACTATTCTCATTCATTAATCTTTCGACTTCACGTCACTTGATGTACAATATCTGCAGACATAGCATTAAATATTCATGTAGCCCGTTCATGTTTTTAATGGTCCCAATGCAATATTTAATTTTCAAAATAGCAATTTACAGTTGTCGTTTATAATTTATACCGAATCTATCTCAATGTAAATATTAAACATTGGGTGTGTCTTTCTATTTTGTAATTTTTTATAGTATCACTATTAAGTCTTTCAATGTTGGTCTATGTCCGTCTATAGGTCTATATTCTGAAACTGACTTCTTTGTCGTAATTTGCATCACTATGACATCTATTCTAGTTTTTCCCGATACTCATTTCTGACAGATCTGTCAAATCTGACAGATCTTTAAGTAGATTTCTACTCCTTGCTCTTGTTTGTGTTAATTATTTGACAATGTACCCAGAATCTTGCAAGTACTGAAAATATTTAAAAAAGCCTTACCTTTAAATGCTAAATTGTAATTACTCCTAAAAATTGTATTTTATTTCTGTCAGACCTGACAGATCTGTCAGATTTGCTTATCGTGAAAAACCCGATTGTGTCGTGTATTGTTGTGATTTTAGTGAAAAGAGTGTTAAGTGACGGGTCAGGAAGCTGGCCTCGCATCAGGAGGTGTAACCATCAAGCTTATTTGTCTTGATAGATCAGGCATCCTAAATTTGTTGGTCCTTTTGATATTAGATTGAATTTAAAGAATTTAATTTTACTCCCAACTACTGCATCCACTACAATATTGCATCAATAATATTAGCATTTTAGTTTGATTTGGAACAGAGTACCAACCTCATATGCTCATCCCTTTCATAATAATAAATTTTGAGAGGCACCCATAAGGCCAAATTTTACCACAATCTGTTTAAGGTGCATACAAATCCAGAGCAATGAAACTTACATTCAGATGCACTGATCATTTTTTTAGCCTTTACGTTCATTTTTAGTAATGCAACATTGCTCCTCATAGACTCCAATGTAATTGATGTAATTGATCTTGACTGATAATTAATCAAACCAAATCAAATACAATCATCAGCACAAAAAGTTAGTAATAAATGTCTTCTTTCAGCGGTCTAATAATTAATTAAAACCAACCGTAAAAAGACTAGAAACATCAAGGTAGTAATTTATATTAAAGAATTGTGCCAAAGATTATTCTTTTCTTCTTTTAATCATTTATAATTATGACCAATTAAAACAAACACGATAAATATTTAACATTACAATTAACACGTTTTCCAATACAACATGCACACTCTTCACTTCTTAATTTTTAGCGTCTGATTTTTTTTTAAAACTCCGTCTGGGTTCTCACTTAGGGTGACAATTGATGCACTTGCTAATAGAGTTTTCCTTACATGAATTTCACTGAATTCAGCAAATTCAGTGGATTCTTACAAAATCCAAGAGCTACTACTGGTAATACCCATCTAGACACAGTTACAACAGAAGACACAGTTACAACAGAAAGCATATATTTCCTATACTACCTCTGGGTAGGTATTTATCACCACTGAATAGATACCTATCAAGAGGTACATGAAGTAAAGGAAATTTTATTTTGGACAGAGGTATTCCTGGTAACATATTACTTTTGAACTTTTGTCATTATTCATTGAATTCGAGTATTTTCCTAAATAATACAAATCTGACATTTCTGGCATTTTTGTACAAAATTGACATCGAGAGTTTCAAAATCAGCAAAAAATAAAGTTGCTTCAGTGTGACTCGAACTCACAACACCAACCATCTGTGGATTAGAATCCCAATGCCTTACCCACTCAGCCACAGAGAAATGTCAGATTTGTGTCATTTAGGAAAAACTCGATTCAGTGAAAGTCATTTAAGGAAAACTCAAATATTGAATGATGAAGCCAATCGGTGGGAAAATGGGAAGACATCCAACTTGTATAACACATTTGAGTAATTTATGATCATGAGCCATGGTTATCTTATGTATGAATTAAAAACGTTCATGACTTTTTTTAAGTGTTTTTCTCGGATGTACGAAGGCGTATTCCTTGAGCAATTACTGAATTATGCAACACACACATAAAGAAAAAACAGTGATACTCAACAAACAATGGTAAAAACACACTGAACAAAAATGACAAAACAGGGGCATAACTGGCCCCGCAGAAAGTACTAATGATATTCTCAAAAGAAATTGAAAGGAACAAAATAGCGCGGATATTAGAGAATTTCTTTTCAGCAGCTTGCAGGAACATTAGGAAATACTTTTTATTTTCAAGGTGATCAGAAAGTGCTACTATGGTTCCATAAGTTGTGTCCACGAGAAGTTAACTAGACGTTAATTACAGAACAAGCTCGAACGGCCCTGTTCTGTATAAAAAATAACTTAAACATAATTTTCATAATTTTTTTTAAAATTCTATGTTTATCAAGAAGCGACTGATTAAAAATAATTTAACGGATGTTTCTTAATCCTGATGTCGAAGGAGGGAGCGACAAGTGTTATATTCTTATTGTAAAAGAACTTGCAGATCATGATTTTCTCATTTTAGAAAGCCTCTGCGCCCATTTCACATCTTATCAGAGGCAGTTTATCCGTGTTAACTTATGCAAAGTCTCTTGGTTTTGTCATTCAAAAACGAGGAAAAGTTACCTTCTCTCAGATCAATTACCTGGGGTATTTTGGCATATTGATTGACTTCGTTCTGTGTCCATAATCAAGAGTTACCTCTTGTGGGCAATCTCGTATTTGTAGTCATACCCCACTGATTAACTAGAGCGAGTTCAAAGACCCTCTCCAGGTTAACTACCACATAAGGCATTACTGAGTAGTGAAACCCTGAGGCCGATTTTGCCCACTTTGTGTGTTTTTCAGAAACACACAGAATTGGCAATAATGTCAACATACCATCAGGAGCTTTACTACGTGATAACAAAAAAACCAGCAATAAAATGTTACCCCAATCAGTATTGAACCTGGGACCGCAGCCATTCAGGTCTAATACTCTCCTTTCTGAGCTATTAAAGGCTACTTAGGATATCCTTAAATTGTCTTTTGTTCCTGCACCATTTCAATCTTGGACTTTGATCATTTAGTTAGAACCAATAGAGCATGATCATATATGAAGATCTTTGATCTCCCAAGTAACACATGCCTCAATGGCTTAGAGAGAAGAGCATCAGATCCAAATAGCTGAGGTCCCGGATTCACTGCTCACCAGGGTAGGATTTTGTAATTGGATTGTTTTGCTATTATTGCCATTTTCGGCTAGTTTGTGAAAAACTGCATTGGCATTGACTGGGAACCCAGATATGTTATTAAAGAAACATAAATAAATCAAGCAAGCTATAAATGTCACGTAACAATGTTTGTATCATCTTCTGATGTTCAATGGAGCTGATCTAATGATGCGTGTGAGAAAAGTTAAATTCTAAACATCATTGTCAGCAAGATTCTCATCTTCCCCCTGAAAGGGACCTCCTCTTTCTTTCCCCGCTTTGCATTCTCCTTCCATACACCTTCATGAGATCCAAACTACATGGAGACTTTTAATGTTTATTACTTTGATCATTTAATTTAATAATCATAGAAGAAATAAAAAAGTTACCCAAAAGAAAAGAATTTTGATATATCTCTACACAGTTCGGATCACAATACTAACACATAATTATGTACCAAAGATTAATTTCAAATATTTACTATCCGCGTATGCGGATAGGTAATAATTTCAGTCAGGTCTGTCTGTCTGCATGCCTGTGTGTCTGTCTATGTATCTGTCTATCTGTTTAGGCTATAACTTTTGAACTGTTAAAGCTAGGAACTTTATTGTTAGTATACAGATACATCTTGCTTGAGTATCAAGGTCATTACCTTCCTGTTATTTCTATATGCTTGTATGCCACTGAAACACTAATAAGGTCAAGACCATCTGAAGGTCAAGGTCAAGATTCCAGAGTATCAAGGTCAAATGAATAGAAATAAAATTTCTGTCTATTTGCAAATGTTTTTGTGATCTATGTGTTACGCGGATGGTACGTTTTGACTGAAAGGCATTCTTGTTCAGTATATTTCAGTATTTCATTAAAAAATCTTTAGGACACTCGTACTGAAATTTCAGTCAGAATTTACTGATCTCTTCGAAAATGGCAGAATAGACTGTACATCCCGTCCGGTGACTAGGTAAAGTCGCCGTCTCAGAGGTGTCTCACCTAAAGGAACATTTTTGGTCCCCATTTATTCTAGTGACAGAAAATCGTTATGCTGTCATGCCATCACACAAATCTGTGGGCGTGGACATTACAAATGGATGAGCTTTCTTTACTTTTTATCTTAACCTCAAGTGAATGATTCTGTTCAAGAAATTAACTGCACTTTTGTTCAGTCGAACCTTTCTTCTCAAAATTCGTCAAGCAACAAAATTGTTCATCAATTTAGCCTGTTTTGGATAACTGCCTGTCTCTTTTTCCTTCTTTTAATTAGTACGTATTCAATTTTTAATTAAAATAATTTCTGTTTCAAACATTTAGCAAGTCGAGAACATTTGAACTTCTACAATATCCCCACTTCCTCACAATCGAGTTTTTCACCATTACACAAAGTTGGCAATGTTGGCATCATTGCCAACTTTGTATTCCCATATGTTTGCAGTTTTCGTCTTTATTTGCACCAACTGATGTTAATAAATGAGAAATAAGAAATCAAGGAACGCATGAGGAATATATTTCAAGGTCTTATGCTTTATTGGACCAGCTGATTTTTAAATGCAGAGCTAAAACAAAATTGATAATCTTAGGATTTATTAATGATTATTCTTGGCAAATTCACGTTTGTATTGTCTTCAATGATTGTTCATAACATTCCATAACATTCATAAAACTTGTTGGCATTCACATTTGCATTGCCAATTGTTTTTGACGTTCATTAATTATTACTGCCCGCATCCAAATGATGGGAAAGGTACTGTTTTCACAGGTGTCTGCCTGTCCACCCCTCCCCCTCCAGCCAGGAACAAGACAGGATACACATCCCCACACCCTGGTCAGGAATACGACAGGATACTCATTCCCACCCCATCCCTCACCCCAGCCAGGACCTGGACAGGGTACCCCACCCCAGCCCCTCAACCACCCCCCTTGCCAGGACCAGGACAGGCTACCCCACTGCCCCCCCCACCCCCACCCAGCAGCCATGACCAGGACAGAGAACCTCACCCCACCCCACGCCCCCTCCCTACCCCTCCCCCATTCCACCCCACCCCATCCCGTCCTCCTACCCCACAGAAGCTCTTTTTAGACAGCCAGACTGTTTAATTGACTTTTTAATTAGTAGATTAAGGCAGTGATGCATGCTAATTTCAACCGGCTTCATGTGGTATTAAAATTATTTTCAACCAGACAACCATCCATTTACATTAGACTTGCTGATCATCTTAGATTTGGCCTCCTTCTGGATTGGTCCTTCCTGATTAGTCTTTCAGGGGGTAGAGTGGGCCGTCCTTCCAGACTGGTCCTTCCAGGTAGAAGTGCAGGGGAGGGTAGATTAGGGATGAGGTAGGTCACCTACCTACCTGGCTGGGAGGAGGGGCAGGGTAGGGCAGGAGAGGTGAGTCACCCACCTACTTTGCTTGAGGGTGGGAGGTTAAGGTGCCACTCCCCGTTAAGAGAATGACACTTGTGAACGCATTGTCTTCCCTCTTCCTACGTACATGGGCGCTAATGAATGAAACCTACTAAGCAGTAGATCCAGAGACTGGGTAGGGAAGCAAAAATCTGCATTGGTATTTTTTTCTCTCTTGACTTGTTTCACAGAATGCTCCGTTGCCTAGTGTCACCAAGCGTATCCATCACTAGCACACCTGGGTATTAAAAGCGAATGATCCCTTTTTGCTTTAACAGATAATAATTTCAACAAATTACCTCTTCTTGCAACTGTCAAATTTAGATTTTTTTTTCATTTTCAATGTTCCCTACTCTTTTTTGTGGACAATAGTCTTTTCTACAGGTATCATTGAAATCCAGATCCCTTCTAGTTGCTGTGACTGTGCGAAGTGCCAATAAAACAATGTGGTCGTGACTGGCTATTGTATGAAATAAAATACCTCCAAAAATTAAGAAACCTGCCATGTAAGAAGTGCCCTTTTTAGTTTTCGTTATTGATCTATTCGTGTTTTTCCTGTATTTTGAAACGGTTTTGAAATTAGGTGAATTCATCTAATTAGTTGAATAGACAAGTACTTTATGGATACTGGAATCTATTATCTATGAATAGTAATTTGTCCACACATAATGTATTTAGCTATCTATGGATAGTGCAA
>JBCAUG010010315.1:0-11161 GCA_038406175.1 Haplosyllis leylae
TTTTATAGACAGGGAGGTGCACCATCATATTCTTACATCACACAAAATAGTTCCCACTAAGGAGAGGAGTTGGAAATTGCCTTTTGGCTCTTCCCCAGGTAGAATGTAATTTTAGCTAAGCCCTGTTAGTGTTTCCAAGCAGTTTAGGCCATTGCTGACACAGTTATGAGGTTGAGGGGGTATGAATATGCACACCTGAGTCCAGTACTCAGTCCAGACATGGTGTCATCGCTCTGGGTATTGGTTGGCTCACTCACACATCACACCACTTTGTCTAGACTTTATGTCATTTACATGTGACAGCTCAAGCCTAATTGGCTGGAAATAACCATCACAAGTGATTCTTGAGGGGGTAGACTGCTAAATGCCCTGGGTGCACTGCGGGACCCAATTTCCACATCCCTAGGTATTTTCTATGGATTTTGGACCTGCCTCCTCAAGCTCAGCTCGTGACAATACTACCAGCAATTAACTCAAAACACGTCTTGCAACAGCTGAATGAGCTTTGTTGTCCCAAACAAGTATTGTTGCTGTTTCTGTGGACAAAGTATATTTATTGTGGATAGTGTCCGCACTAATATTTAGATTGTCGACTTTTCGTCCATTTCTAGTAATGAATGCATTTTGAACAGATCTATTTGATTTGAACTGCAAATTTTATTTAATAGAACATATCATGGCAACAGTACCAGCAATACCTCAAAGATTATGCTCAACACTTTGGAGTAACGCAACATATTCAATTCAACACCACCGTCACTAAGGTTAAACAGGCAGAAGACTATTCCACCACTGGAAGGTGACATTAGAGTTATTTTCATCACCACATTTGGGAATGTATCTATTGTCAGACATGGGGATACTGGTATTCATGCTACTTTTGACACAATTAATTGAATTCAGTGAATTCGCAAAAATCATTTGGGGAAAACTCTCCGGGAGTCAAAGATAATTATTTCAAAATAGCCGATCTCACTTTTCAAATGCACTGAAGTCTGATGGTCCTCTTTATATAAGCAAAATAAAATTCTGCACTATTCAGCCAAAATTCAACTCTGACAGAATATGAATAATTTTTTTACATTTCATGTTTTGGAATAACTATGATACATGTCAAAGAATATTTAGGAAAAACGCACATTGATCTTTCAGATGGGAAATTCATGCGCAAAAGAAAGAGTCACCAATCACAACCGTTCACACGTTTGACAAAGTTATCTTTGCAACTGGACCATTCAGAAAAGCTGTCATGCCAAATATTCCAGGAATGAAGGACTTCAAAGGACAAATGATCCACGCTAAAGATTTCAGAATGAAGAGTATCTTCAAGAACAAAAGAGTGATTATTTTAGGTAAATTAACCAGACTTCCAGGAAAAGAAACCAACTGAAATATTTCGACTTTTCCGTAAATAACCAACAGCAAACATAATTGACATATTTGTAAACACTTTTTACGCTTATCTTAAATAACGCTCATCTAAAATTTTGAGGAAAGAAACTCCTTAATGCTCTGATTAATTATTGAACATTGGAGAAGTGATGTGTTCCACACACAACTGATGATCTCTCCGAAATAAAAAGACAAAATTGACCGATATGTCATTGCTGTCAATGCTGTGTTACTTACGAAAACTCGATATATCTCAATAAGTCTAATAAAAACCTTTGTGGATGTTGACCTGCTGCTTTTGTATTTTAGGCGATGGTACCTTTGCCGGCGAAATTGCCTCTTTATCCGGCGCAGTGGCTAAAAAGGTATGTTACACAATTGGTTTGAACTTCACTGTGTGTAGGAAGAAAATCCTGATTAAAATTTATTGTTTAAACAAATTGACAATGGACTACCGGGCAAAATCGGGTTGCATGAGCACTAGAAACATTGCAAAAACATTGCAAGTATATGAGCTTTTCCTTTTTCAGCTGTTTTAAATTGTATACCTATGAAACCATCAGGAATGAAAATAATATATATTTGATAATTTTAATCAAATGCTGTTTCGGTTTCCCATATAGTTAATGCATTACACGGAATTTATCAGTGATTTGGTCCTTTGACTGAGAGAGTCTCTCATTATCATTGTCACCTGCACCTTTATTACATCTGTGTTTAAACGTTACCAGAATTTTACTCTTCTGTAACAGACTTACCTGGTTGTGAGGAGTGATGGTGGACTTTTTTTATTTCCAAGAAGAGCTTTACGGGGCAATTGGGCATTCTCCATGGGAGTTTCAAGACATTTTATGCTCAATACGAAATGGGAAGATAACATTCCGATGTTCATGCAGATGGCAAAACAATATTTGGATGTCGATAAATATGGTAATACGTTGCAGTCAAAAGAGACAAACTGACTGGACTGCTTTAATTTAGCATGATACTGTCGTATGATAATTGATCATTCAAAACAGCATTACTAGTGTATCCGTACTTACAAAGACCGAATCCGAAAGAAAGGGTATCGCTAACATCAAGAACAAGTAGTAGTGTGTAAAAACATTAGGCGGGAATACTGTGGTTTTAGTGAGTAAAGTGCTATTGTGCTAGTTATGGTCCAGTCACCATCCTGGATGGTTTAAAATTTCTTTACATTGCTAACATTTTGTCAAAAGGTAAATAATTTAAGGTTTTGAGTGACCAATGAGATGACTTATTATTGCAGACATGGGTCCCAAGTTACCATTAGGTAGGGGTGGAAGAATATCAGTAGCAGATCACCTGCCTGACCAGATAAAGGTATTTATTAGTACACCAAGAAGATAATTAGATCCATGAACGTTTCGAACAAAATAAGCATGAAAATCATTGTAGGAAGGGAAAGTGATCCCCAAAAGAGGTCTGACACGGTTCACAGAAAAAGGAGCTGTGCTTGAAGACGAAAGTGAAATCCATGATATTGATCTGGTTGTTCTTGCGACGGGATTTGTTTGTGAATTTGATATTTTAGATGTACCCGGCTTCAAAGGTACAGTAATTATGATGGCTCTAAAAGCAGTGACATCGGTTTTTGCACATGTTTCGTTTTCATTTCGTGCAGCATCAGGGATAAATTTTCACTTTTAGGCGTGAGAAGGAAGCACGATCTGGATTTGTACCTGTGGGAATTCCCCTTAAACTTACCTCATCATTCACTGGCAATCCTCAACTTGGGAACATGGATCAACGTAAGCACTGAATTTGTTCTCCACCAGTACAAGCTTTTTCTATTAATATCCTCTTTTCAATGACGAATATAGGTAGTGCCTCTGCAGGGTAAACAAATAGGTTGGATCCAATGAAAGTGCTTTATTGCAGACACACCTTTCCTTGCATGCATGACCTTACATGTCCACAATAGCTTAATTTTAACATAAAATGGTGTTCGCCACCCTGACCTACCACTATTACCGCACACCTCATAGAAGCTAGTAATGGATCATATTCTACCGAAAAAATCCTCTTTCCAGCAAAATTAAGAGAAAACTAGAAATTTATATTAGTGGTTGGTGGTATGAATGTATCAGAAGCGTCCGATAACATTTCTGAGGCGAACACCTAAACCTCAAGAATACCTAACTATCATAGTTTTAATGGTTTTTTTCTATTCAGCCGTTTGCTATCATTGGAGAGCTGCAGAGTCGTTTGGCCTGCAGAGTATTCAATGGAAAGCACCGTTTACCATCTAAAGCATCAATGGAAAAATGGATAAAGGAAACAAGAAAATTCTTCACTGAAAAAGCTGCTGGGAAATTCATGGTAAGATATGAAAGAATAGAAAAATACAACAGTTAGATTTTTTGACTTATTGAAACACCTTTTGCAATTGTGTACAAGTCATCAAGATTAAACACAGAGGCTTATACTGAACAGTCATTCATTCATAACGTACAAAATTCCTTAAAGTCTCCATACTTTTACTATCGATTCGGGTTTGTGTAGAATTAGTGTGCTAATCTAATTCTTAAATGAATTCTACCGTAAGGTAATGCCAGTTATTGCACCGGAGGAAATAGCCAAAGAATTGGGCGTTTCACCATCATTTTGGAGACTCTTCTGGAGAAGTCCCATTATGGCTTATAAAGTTCATTATGGACCTAATCTCCCCATTGTCTACAGATTAGTGGGACCTGGAGCTCACAAGTCTGCTTGGAAGGTAGAGTTCAATTTTTTCACAATTTCTATTCTAATTATATGAATTTGATAAAATTTAATTCTAAAAAAAAATTGACGATGTACACTGGACGAAGGGCTACAACCAACATCCCTTGGACAAAATGACCAAATAGATGCATTGCTATCTTTTTGAGTTGAAATAGAAAATGATTATCAAAACTTTGAACGCGGGATGTCCTGCTCACTTTCCAACTGCTGCAGCGATTACACCACAGAAAAACCTGTAGCTTCAACTTGAAGGTGCCTCCAGGTCATACATCAGTGGATTTCTCCCTTTTTGCAAAACCTGGACTGCTGAATACTTCTTTTGTCAGCTTCACAGACCACGTTATTTTATTCAGAAGTAAATGTAGCAATGCTTATGACACGGAAGTCACGAGACTTTGGCCAAAGCTATGTGCAAATAGTTTCTGAATCCATTACTAGCTTTGTAGTTTGCCTCATTATCATTAGCAAATAGGATCCCTTGTCTCATGGATTGGTGTAGATCTAATTTTAATGAATAGAGTGTTAATTGACGGTTCAGTTAACTGGACTAACATCAGGAGGCATTACCGTCAAAAAACCAAGTAATGACATCGTATCCAGAAAGTGTCTCTCTGATGCATTAAAGCTTGCTTTGCTGTGAACTGATTACGAGGTGTAGTCACCTCCCTTCATACATTGATTCCACCATTGACTTATCTTGTGTACCCACCATTGACGTACTATCTTCACTCTATGGATATGCTGTCGCTTTCCGATTTCCAGTGCGAAACAGTCTAATGACAGCTGAGCCATAAAGTTACACTTCAAATGAAATCCAATGCATTGCTTGTCTATTTTAGGAATACGATGACTGGTACAGACGTGGATTTGCGGACAGCATACCACCGCCAATACCCTGGGGTATACATCATTATGCTTTACTGTCGGTTACACTTGGAAGTGCATGTACTGCTGCTTTGTTCTTATGGATGCGATTTAAATAACCTGCACAATCAAATTATGTCACCGAAAAATTAATAAATTAGTAAATTAACCATTTTCGTCCAGTCTTCTCCATATCAGACATTGTTAGTGACTAGGTAGAGTTATCTAAGCGGTTCGATTTGGGTTACACATGAATCTTTCAGATTTTTGATGATTTTTGGTACTTTTCAGTGCAGAAAGGTTATGCATGAATGTTACGCATGAATGTTGAAATGAACATGGGAGGGGAGGGGGGAATTCAGAAAACTTGGAAACACTCAAAATTGCATTTTAGATGAAGGGGACCATTGGTGACCATCTAGTTATCATCTAGTCTGCCATCTTGGATGGCAGCCATTACCAGAAATCACAAAATTGGCAATTATAACTCATAGATTCAACATAGATACTTGCAACAGAAGCCAAACCCTACTAAGTTTGTATCAATCTTCAAATTTAACATAATGTTTACCATCTTTGATGGCAACCATTACCAGAAATCACAAAATGGTAGTTAGAACTCATAAAGTCAACATAGAGACTTGCAACAAAAACTGAACCCCACTAAGTTTGCATCAATCTTCAACTTAAATATAATGTCAGCCATCTTGGATGGCAGCTATTACTAGAAATCAAAAAATGACAATTGCAACTCATAGAGTCAACATAGAGACTTGCAACAAAAACCAAACTCTACTAACTTTGGGTCAATCTTTAAAATCTTTAAAATAAAAATGTTTAAAATAATGTCAGCCATCTTCAATGACAGCCATTACCAGAAATCATAAACATGGCAATTATAACTCATAGAGTCAACATGGAGACTTACAACAAAAAACAAACCACACTAAGTTTGGGTCAATCATGGTGGCTCATAGAAAGTGTGTAACATTCATGCGTGGTGCCATCAAATTTCCCTCCCTCCTATGTGTAAGTTTTACACTACCTGATATTTTTAAACGCGACTCATTTTCAGTACGTTTGTTCCTCTGCAATTGCAATTTTGTAATTTAGTGCTAATTTTCGCAACTTAAAACAGAAAAATAACGAAACGATAGTAACACGCGTGTTGGGAAAGATTTCGACGATACACAACAGAAGCGATTTATGAATTGCGTGATCCACATCCGTGGCCGAAAGAAGATATTCATATCAATTTCAAAATTCTCTTGGCTCTTCTTTATTTTAACATATTTTTACATGAAATAAAGATTAAAATAGGTAAAATTTACACTGCATTTCTAATTTTTATCACAAATAGTTGGTGTTACATTGCTAGATTTTATATTGCCTAAAACTGACATGTTAAAATTCAGCAGGTGTCAAATGTGTATTGGTTTTTGGACAAAATAAAATCAGGAGAGCAACCAAGATTATTTCAGAACTACATACTTGAAATTTGATTAATTTTACATATTTTTATTTATACTTGAAGCAAAGATACTCATCCAGAAAGGGGAAATTCACACAATTAAAGTTTAACCAGAAAATGATATGAATATCTTGAATCGCAACGAATGGGAGCTCAAAATTTCTTTTAATAATCTTGACTTATGTACTCGGAAACCAGATTTGGTCCGTTCTGTGGGACGCTGACACACAGGTTATGGACGTTGTTTGATCTGGGTTACAAAGCCGTGATAGTCCTTTCAAATACAATACTTACCAACCTCTGGATAACCATCAACATGAAGGGCCGATCCCTTCCTTCACATACATTTTCAAATGTTACACATATTTGAATCATATTCGCCGCCAGCGTACTAAGTACTACGGGAGGATATGTTTTTACAGGTGTCTGTCTGTTAAAGGAGGAGAGGTGCCCTGACAGGGGGTCCCCTACCCTTGCCCCCTGGCCATGGCAGGGGGTACCTCCCTCACCCTTCCCAGGACACGAGAGCAAGTGCTGCTACACCGCGGATGGTAAGCCTCTTACGCTCACGCAGGAGGACTTTTTTGTTACTATTTGCATGCTTGTGTCCACCTGGAAAATATATAGGATCCCCATTGGCCTATCCCGCAGACTGCGTCAGTATGATTTTTTGTGTATCTGGGAAATGTACCCCCTCCCCCCGCTCACCCCAAAAACTGCACGAATTTTTATTTTATATTCCAACTTCTCTGTCACAATAAAGGTTTTGCATTCAATCACAAGGTTTCTGGTTGAGATCAAAGGACAAGGTTACCCAGGTTAAAATACTAGAACTCGGTCGATAAATCTTTCTTCTCGAAAGACTGTCCAAAAAGAATCACATAAACATGATGTCAATATATGTCATGCGAGGGTTGCAAAATATGAAACTGAAGTTCATCAAAAAGTTTTTAAAAGAGTTTTTCGTGAAATTCTTTTGTAATGTTAACAAGTGCTAAACTTTCAGCAAATGCTAAACTTTTCTCTGTTAGTAAATGCTGAACAACTGGAATCTGTGTGAAAATGATGGCAGATCGGACAGGCTTAATTATTCAACAGAGAGCTGGCAGATTTGCCAGAATAAGGTTGAATTAACCCCTGCCAGACCCTTGTCGTTGCTACACTTGTTGCACTTTTCTTAATTATGAAAGTTTATACAACTGGCCTAAAATTTCTTTGCAGATGTTCAGTATCACAAAGATGAATTTTTGTGGTCTAAAAACTGAAATGTTTAAAATTTGCAGGTGTCACATCTGAACCTGGTTTTGAGCTAAATATAATCAGGGGGCAACATAGAACACTTCAGTAATACACACTTTGAAATTTGGTCAGTTTTACATATTTCATGCATTAAAAATGTGACTCATTTGAGTTTTCACAATAAGCAAATCTTACAAGATCTTTCAGATCTGACAGAAGTAAAATGCAAATTTTAAGAAATATCACAAATTTCAACTGAAAGGGTTATTTAATATTTCCAGCACTCGCTAGATTGTGTGTACTTCATCAAATAATTAACACAAACAATTGCAAGAAGTAGAAATCCACTTCTAGATCTGGCAGATCTGACAGAAATGCGTGTCATGAAAAACTAGATTAAGTCTGTATGAGTAAGAGTGCAGATAGTGAAGGCAATTGCAATTACAAAAACCTCCTACCTACAAGACAGGAATCACCAAACAGTCCCTAAAAATCAAATGCAATTATATGAACTTTCCTAAAGCGTAAATATTTTTCTCCTTTAAACTCTCCTCCAGACAAGATAAAAACGATGATGGAAAAACAACACTTCTCGGGAGATTATAAACAAAAAGGATTTACCCATGTATTTACATAAAAAGTTCACGGCAAGCTCTCGTCTTTTTTTCTTTATCATAAAAATAACATAAACAGTTCCAACTTCTTGGTAAAGCATGCATTCCTACAAATCTAGATTGTCGTTCACAAACTGCGAATTAAGAACGACTGAGGAAACAAACTAAACAATATGTACGTTATTGACGTAGTAAGAAGCTTGAACCTTGAGCCTTCCATTCAAAAAGTCAGACAGTTACATATTGTTCAGTTACTAACTAACAGACGAAAATGGCAATGTTTCGGAGAGTGGTAGTATTATCCTGGCGAAACTTCCCCCCTCAAGTGTCTGGTTTTCACCTGGGATTGACAAATAAAAGCGATGTTACTTCTACAAAAAGTGACGGATCAACTGTGGCTGTGATTGGTGCAGGACTGGCAGGTGTTAATGCAATAAAATGTGCCCTAGATGAAGGACTACATCCAACATGTTTCGAACAGGACGACCAAATAGGTACGTTGGCCTTGTATTGTATACAAATCAGCATTTTCAATTGAACAGGATTGAATGAAAAATTTTCCAGGTTCAGCCATCACAATCTGTACTTTGTCCAAATGTCTGCAAAACAAACCCTAAGGCAGTCCTTTGGTGTACTGAAACGTCACCAGAATATGTCACAGTTCGTGTTCCAAGGACAATTCAACTAATTCTGCAATATGTTTTCACCGAGTTGATTGATATTGTAGCCATTGATAATGAGTGCATGCTGTACAATTATCTAAACCATGTGCTGCTTTTCGAGTGTATATATATGTCTTCTAACAAGTGGTCAAGGTTTTTCCCTTCTTAAGGTAAATGCCAAATGTAGTCAACTTTTACGTTTAAACAGGAGGTACGTGGTATTACACAGACCACAAAAGACCAAATCAAGGAGCAGCCGCCTACAAAGACCTGGTGTCAAATGATGGGAAGGAGCTCATGGCGTTTACTGACTTCCCCATGCCCAAGAAGAACGAAATGGTACAAGACATTCACTTTGAATACAAATTTATTCACTTCACATCACAAAATATTTTATGAATTTATCTTGCTAATGAAATTGTTTTATTATTTTAAGAACATGCCATGGCAGCAATATCTAAAGTACCTGCAGGACTATGTACAACATTTTGATCTAAAACGTTGTATCCAGTTGAACACCAGAGTCACCAAAGTTACACCCACTTCAGATTACCTAGATACTGGAAGGTGTGTTACCATTACATATTCTACAAAGAAATATAATGGTTTCTTTCCGTAGTCAGAATCAGTATTAGGTACGGCAGTTGCCAAAAGATAACGTTCAGGAATCAATGAAGTAAATCACGAAAGAATGGTTTGATCTGAAGTATCGACTCCATTATAATTTTTTAATGTTACACTTTAGTGAGTTCCCATTTAAAAGCACATCAAAGAGTTCTCATTGTGTTTTAACTAAACTCTAGATGGAAAGTTTACACTCAGAAGAACAATTCCTCTCAAACAAATGTGCAGGAGTTTGATAAAGTCATGGTCGCCACCGGACCCTTCCGGTCAGCAGTTATGCCAGATATTCCTGGAATGGAAGATTTCAAGGGAGAAATGATCCACGTCAAAGATTACAGACAACAGAGTATATTTCAAGGGAAAAGAGTCTTGTTTGTGGGTAAAGATGTATTTATGTTTATTGCAAAATCTCTCACAATACTCATTTTTTGTACAGCTGTTTACTAGCAAAATGGTATAGCCAAGAAAATACAAGATTTCATTAGAATTTCATGTTTAGAGACGACAGATGCAAATCCATACGTTGTCCTGAACAACTGATTCTTCAATTATCTTTGCTGGCCAAATCTATCATTTGCGTAGTCCAAACAGCTCCACAGACACCTGAATCAGCTGAATTAACAAAAAACAAAAATCATCCTTGAACAAGAGAGCTCAATCGTTAATTGCGACGACACAATTGATTGGAAAAGCTAGTGATATTTTCTTTATTAATCCTCGATACTTCCTACGACTCCTACTTCTATTTGAAGTGGTGCTATTTTCGCTGCTGAAATTGCAACTTTGTCTGCAACCGTGGCAGAACAGGTAAACTATGAAACTATAAAATATTCGTAATAATGTGAGTTGTGTATTTAAAAAAAATAATCTGAACTACGTCTCTGGGTTTGACATGCGGCAAACACACACACGCACACACACACAGACACACACAGAGGCAAAACCTTCCAATTCTATTACTCCGCAAGAATTGTTTTCGGATTTTAACCCAGATTACTAAATTGAATCTTTTTTCAGACGTACATCGCCGTTAAGTCAGATGGTGGTTTCTTCCTTTTCCCAAAACGAACACAGGTTGGAAACTGTGCCTTTGGTATGGCACTTCCACGAAATGTCATGATTGACAAAGAATGGGAAGAAAATATACCAGCTTTCAAAGAAATGGCACTGAACTACCTTGATACTGATAAATATGGTAAGAAACCTTCAACTGGGCAGGCATCAGTAATAAGAAAAGAAACACGAAGCAGTACTAAAACTTTGATTACAACAAAACGTCTAGCAACATGTAACACTTATCAACAGCATGTTTTGAGTCATTCATCAAATAAAATGTCATTAACAACTTGACGCCAGAAAAAACATTTCAGAGGCACCCAATATGATTGGGATTAATTTGTACATGCACCTACTGAGCACCTGTGCTAATTTTCTGGAAGAACGAGCCGTTAGTAAAATCACTTAGCTCTGTTTATTGGTGGCTCGTTAGAGTCACCTTAGTGGTTGATTGACGGGTTTTGCCCCGAAATTTTGGGCCCGTGGTGGGG
>JBCAUG010010326.1:0-11161 GCA_038406175.1 Haplosyllis leylae
TCTTTATAAATGTCTAGTTGCACCTGTCAACTGTAAAGAAACAAATAATAACTGTTCACAACAAAAGAGAACTTTAATGATCAACTCCATCACCCAAGTCATTTGTACTCTATCCTGTTCCCCAGTTTCCTTCTCCTTCTGTCCCAGTCTGTGTTTTTGAAGAAAAGGTAGTGCCAGGGCTGCTACATCATCTGAGAGGCCTTCAAAATGGTTGTCTGTAAAGAAATATCGAATTTAACTCAAGTGAGACACAAGTGAGGCACAAGAATGTAGATCTACCTTCAAACTAAGCGATACATACCTGTCTCGGTTGGGGTAACTTTAATTGTGGCTGTTGTAGTAATTGTCTGGGTAGGGGCTGAATGTACTGCATCAGGCACTTGTGGCACTTGTGGTGTTACCAACTTCTCTACATCTCTAAGTACCTCCTTTCTCAGTTTGTTGACATATACAGTCGACTTGAAAGCTTGTCTCGCTTGAGGCATCACCTCTATCAGTGTTGTTTTCACATCATTGGTGTCTTGCTTGGGCTTCTAGTTCCTTCTCCTCATGCAGATACTTATGGGAGGCCTCTTCATTGCCATGTCCTTGTTAGCAAGGGTTTCCACCACCTCTTTCTTCTTTCTCCTTGGTCTCAGCTCCTCTGCAATATTCAAATATATTAGTTAAAATTTAGCATAAAACCTACACAAACTGTCTCGCTTGGAAAAATTTTAACTTTAGACCAAATAAAAATCACCTTTCTCCTCTTCAGTCACTTCCATGTCTTCATATGACATCCTCTCCAAGTTTCTCCTTGCTCTCTTGGCTGCCAAGGTCTCCTGGGGTGGGTCAGATGCAGACTGAAAAGAGAAATAAGTTAAGTGTCTTACTAGCATGGATAGTTGTAGCATGGCTCACTTGTATTATTGTCTCACATGCCTTACTTTACCTTCTCAACATAATCCAGGTCAGCCTTTTGTGATGCTGTCTGGCCAGTCTGCTCCTCCTCCTCTTCCTCATCATCTTCCTCATCATCCTGGTCCTGGGTCTTATCACCTCCTCCTACTTCACCTTCCTCTTCACCTTCTTTGCCTCCTTCTCCACCTTCATCCTCCTCTGCTCTTTCTCACTATTACTCTCATCATCACTGTTGTCATTGTCATCGTCTTCTTTGTCAGCCAGATCTAAAGATAAAAATGAAAATTGTAGTGTCTCACTTGAGTGTATCACTTGACCATGGTGTATCACTTGATGTTAATCTAGGTTACTGTATTGCTTGAAGTGTCTTGGTAGTACTTACTATAGTTCTCATTGACCAAGCTAGGCCATGTCCTCAGGAGTTTGGGAGCCAAAGGGTTGACTGGGTACATGCATGTGTGTTCAAATCCACTTTTGATGTTTTTCTCTGATATGGCCCGAGTAAAGGCAAGAAGCCTAAAGAAGTCCACTCTGGATATCTTCCTTCCTGAATGTCTAAAGTTATAATCCAAGATTTCCTGCAGGAAATTTCTCTTCAGTGCTGTGAAGGGCACACTGTTAAGTGCATACAGTGGGGGGAAACACATAACTTCAACACTATGCCTCCTCATGTAATGCATGAAGTGAAGATTGAAGGAATGGGTTGAGTGTGAATCTAATAGCAATAGGTGTTTGTGATTCTTGTCCAGCTTCTTGTCACAGATGAATGACACAAGTTTTTCTCCTATCTCAGCAAACAGCTGTGAATTTATGTACCTGGACTTGGAATGTCTGACAAGCCATCCCAAAGGTGCAGCATCCCTTGCATCAGTATCTACCTTGCTTCCTTTGAATATTAGCATTGGTGGCATTACCATGCTCATTGCTGACACAAATGTGAGTAGTGTAGTGTTTACAGGCTTTTCACCAGACACTATTTGGGAACATGCCTCCCCTGTGACACCAATTGCCTTCCGTTCCTTTGGGATGTCTGGGATCCCAGTTTTATTGATGTTCCATTATGTTGTATGGTTTGTAGTGCAGATCAAACTTCTCTAGTACTTTCTGGTAAAGTCTAAAGAATTCTGCAACTTGATAGCTGTTGACACAAGCTACATGGTGTAAAGACAGGTTCTTAGTATTTTTTTTTCACAGTATTGATCACCTCTTCAAAAAGCCTTTCAGCCACCATGGGCCCACACATTTCTTGACTGGACTGAATCCTTTACATTTGATTGCTACTGCCAACTCATATGCCAACTTTCTAAGTTTCATGTCAGAGAAAGGGAATCCTCTGCACAAGTAGTAGATCACTGTGTCATGCATATCTTTCTACATATCTATCTATATAAAGAAATAGATTGTAATTGTTTGCAGTGAGGTAGGGGCTTCTGAGACACTTCAACCAAGATACAGAAGCAAGACACCAAAGTGCCCTTCTTCCCTTTAGTAGAATATTTTGTCTTCACCATTGCTCTTAAGTGCAAATTAATAGGTCGAAGTGCATATCTCACTTGGTGTCTCAGTTGGTGGCTGGGGGTGTCTTGGTTGAGTAAACTACCTTCTAGAGTTAATACAGTTGTTGTGTCTATACACAAATGGGAATGAAAGGTATGAGTCTTGTTCTGATAGATACAATACAAGCCCAATGATACCAAGTATCACAGCATGTACAATTAACCCATTTAACACCATCACTATCTGTGAAGATTTTGACCCTCCTTACAGCAGAGAAATATTATCCAAATAATGCCATAGTGTCTTTGGCAGGTTCTTTATATATTTCACAGTCCCATTTCATGTCCCATTTGGTGTAGTCTCCATCTATTCTAAATAGAATATTAAATATTGTCAAGTGAGACAAGGTAGATCTAGAACTGAAACTCAAATGTGACACCCCAAACATAGGCTACCACCATTCTTGACAAATATGACAAAATACCACACAAAAGTTATATCTACATGATCTACACACTGAGTACAACTATTATCACCCACTTACAATTGTTTTTTTATAAAGACAATGGTAGGTACTCTTTGATCATTTAATGGTATAATGTATCTATCATTTACATAAAAGTTATAGGAATATGAATTTTTGTGGGTGTCTTGCAAGAAATTTTCATACACGCCAAAATGTCTCGGACACCCCACTAGTAGTCTATTTGCAAACCAGTCAGAATTGATGGATCTTCCTACATTGTCTAACACGAAGGAGGCAATGTTTTCAGACTAATCAAAGATACAATTAATAAACACTTCAAATACCGTAAAAGCGCTATTTGGAGTTTGTTCTGAAACTTTCTGGAAATGTAAAACTTTTCCTATCAATTATCATTGCGTGATAACAGTTTCCTCTTTTTCACCTACCTGGTCTTTTTTGCAAAGTAACGCTTTGTGTTTGTCTAAAAGGCGGATAAATTGCTTCAATAAATCACGTCAATTGTGTTTTATCATGTGTAAAATCAATTTAAGCTAATGCAGCATCCGCAAGGCCTCTCCTTGTCTCTCAGAAGGCTTCAACTATTAGTATTCATTAAATTTATTTTGCAAAAACTACTCTTCAAATAAATGACATTCCTTGACAGCTCTTTCTTATTTTAACATGATAGAACTCTTAAAGACGCAGCAGCTGATTCCTGTGGTTTTATTGTAGCACAAAATCAACACGTTATTCCATTTCCTACTGCAACCATGAGTATCCACTCATGAAATTTACAGCAATCGAATGATATATTTTTCCAATATGCCCTAAATCCTAATTTAGCCTAACATGTACGCAAGCCACAAAATCAGCGTACATAATAAAAAGATCAATAGCGGGAAATGATCTCTAATTTATATAGATTTATGTGTTTGGGGTGTCGTTCAGAGCTTAAGAGTTGCTTCAGTGAGAGTTGTTTCCTGCTATCCAAACAAAAAAAAATTCGGGGCACTTAGAATTATGTCACAGTTTGTTTTTCTTTGACAGATTGAGGTTGTAAAAATCAACGAGTGGATCCAAACAATCAGTTGAAATTCTTTGACAATGTGCTGTAAAAAGAAACGGAATATCGAGGAGAATGATCCGTCCAGAAAGAAAAAGGGCAAACGAGGTAAAAATGTACCATATGAAGAGCAGAATCATGGAACTCTTAACAACACCATCAGCAAGAAAGAACAGGACGCCATGTCCAAGTTGGAGAAAGAAAGTCTGCAGGTTCCAAACACAGTTGTCACACAGGTGCGGGAGATGCCACAGAAAACCCGTGGAGAGAAATGTGCCAACTGTTGTAAGAAATTCGTGGCATTCCTGTTCAGTACTGTTGGACTCACCTGTGTCTTGTGTGGCTACACAGTTTTTGGTGGATTTGTCTTCATGTGGTTGGAGTCACCGTACGAAGTTCAACTCAAAAACGATGTCCAACGTACACGAAAATTTTATGTGGACAAACTGTGGAACCTGACAGAAGAATTAAATATGTTCTATCCACAAAACTGGAGTAACATGGCTGATAGAATACTTCAGGAGTATACTACGGAAGTGTACATTGCAACCAAGCATAAAGGGTGGGACGGGAATGAAAATGACGGTGTAGCCGAGCTGCAGTGGACATTTGCTGGTTCTCTACTTTATTCTATCACAGTAATTACCACCATAGGTAAGTACCTTCTTTATTAAAGTAAATCTCTTGTTTTAAAATTTTGATGGAAATCCTCCAAATGTTATTAATTGTCTCTTTTTATATTTTGGTGAATCCTTTAACTGTTTTTCTGTAGTGACCTTCATTACATATCATGGCTTGCTGCACTTCTTGAAAATTAAGTACACAAGTGTTTATTTGTGAAGAATATTTATCTTTAATTTATCTTCAATATCTTTTAAATTTAAGACAAACCCAAATGGGGATGAGCAGAGTGTAGCAAAATGCTGCGCAGGCAATTTTTTATCAGTTTCACATGGTATGAGGCTGAAATTTAACAGATGTTTTATATCAACCAATATTAATGAAGTAGACTAATATTGCGTCACTATTTTCCTCTATTCTGCAATAGAATTAGAAGTTATTTATCATAAAATGGAAGACTTTTTAAATCTCTAAACTTTAACATTGTTACGAGGGTTTATCTAAATTTAGATAAATTGATAAAGCAATATATTAAATAATTTAATAATTCACGAACCTGAGTTCCAAAATCTTGAAGGATTAGAAAAATTATGCCATTACTAAAGCTGAATTATATGAGATTTTACTTTTGGGAAAGACATACTAAAGAACTAATCGATAGCGATCCATCAGAATAGATGTAGTTTATATTATTGATGGTATTCATCATCTCACTATCTGCGTGATAAAATTACTCGGCAGTTCTATGTTATTGATTGACACAAATCATATGTACGATAAAGACCAATGTTTCCACCATGTTAAACCGCAAAAAATTTGTACTATTTGGTTCATTTTGTTTGTAACGATTACATGTATTATGTAAGAGTTACCTCCAATGTGCCAACCTCATTCTATGTCAGACCGATACAGTGCTCAAGCCCTCGTTTGTAGTTTGCTGTTATGTGAATAAGATACAATGACAAATATTAATTTACCATGTTCAGTAACATTTGAATTATTGTTGTAAACAATATATACTTAACCAAATACATCAAAGAAACAAATATTTCAGGTTGTATCAGATATTCCCTTTAATATCAGCCATGGATGTGAGTATGCGAATTTAAATAGGCAAAGACAATCAAACGGTAGTTAGTACATGCTGACATATGATAATTAAATTATTCTGAACAAATGTAAATAGTAATTCTCTATCTCATTGATGACTGAGATGGTCACATAATTTCATATCTATTTATAGATTATTGTGAGGGTAATGATAGGGAGGTTCTGCCAAGCGTCCTCCCTTTGTGAAGAGAAGTAGCAATACTGTGGCAACACCAGCCATAAAGTTTGTTCAGAACACAGGATGTTAATATTGACTAAGTAGTAACAAATGTGACAGTGCAAATATTACATAATAATGCTACTTTCACAAATAATGACATTCAGTTGAAGTAATATTGCACGAAAGAGTTTTCATCAGATGTTTCTGTACAAAAAACATGTCATATTTCTTTGTGAATGAAGCACTGAGATAACATAACAAAGGAAAGGGTATCTTTCTTCTGGAATAGCATTCACGATTACAAGTTGGTTTCAATGTTGTTATGGTATGAAGAAATACGGGGACGGTATGTTTGCAATTGAGGAGAATCAGATTTCATACGTCCAAGGTGTGAAACAAAGGATCCAGTTGGCCTATTTCCTCCGATTTTGTGAGTCCCCCGACTTTTTTGAAATGTCGATAGTTTTCAGTAAAACAAAGATTGTTCAAAGATTGCACAACTGGCCCGACCACCGAATTGCTCAAAGCTAAAAGCCATTCGTTGGCTTTCAAATTCATCAAAGATACAGTCCATAAGAATATTGAGATGACAGTTGGGTCCTATAAACGGAAATAGTACCCCGTTTCAAGCAACTTGAGAGTATTGGCAATAGTGTAAATCACTACAACGACTCCGTATGATTTCTCTAAAGGACACCTTTACTTTACTACACAGCTTACTGTTTGGTGACTATGGCGTTTTCCTTGTAAGCAGACCCCTTTTCCATTTTGATAGTTTTAATAAATTAAGAAAAACTATAAATAGAAAGGTTTATCAATCTATTGAGATACCAAAGCGTAATTGGCATCATTTCAGATTGATGGTCTTTGCAAAACTCAATTGTACTATTGTGATGCCGCCAAAGTTTGAAGTATAAATACTGTTAGCTGGCTCGAAACTTTTGTATTAATTCAAACCAACAGCTGCCAAACATATAATGACTGAATTATTCTCGCGGAATGTGTATTGCGGAGAGAAGGGATAAAATAAAGACATTCCGATGTACATTACAGTAGAAGTGTTTGCCAAAAGCAGCACAAATGTAAAAATCAATGCTGATCAATTCAAGTGTATTGTGTCTATTGATGATATATTGCATCCTCCAGCTTGATAGGGGTTCTGTCTGGCTGCCATAAAAGTTTAATTTATGAGGATACTCAAAGATTGTCAAGGGCTGTGATGAGGTCACAGTGGAAACCAATGACGTGAAAATAACACAGGACTCGGGCGATCCGATGACCCTGATTATGCATCATATGCGTTTAAAATGAACTCGTATCTGTTGGATTCTGGAGTAAAATGCAATCAAAACAATCTTTTTGCTTCGCAACGACCGTCACTGCACCTTTTATTTTAATAACAAGCAATTCATAATCGTAATACCACCTAAGATAATCCAAAGATATGTGCCAAGAAAGTTCTTCATACGGGTTGTTACATTTTCAGCACACTAAATCATCCGATGCAAACAAATCATTCAACCGCCATAATCATACGATACACCGGAATCCTTTAAAAGGTTAAGTCTCCTTTCATGCTAGCTTGCCTGCCCCGAAACCGAGTATCATAAAGAGGATGCCTAAAGATATGAACAATTTTTAGTCGATAACCAATACATGAGGAGGCCACATACTAACGTGGGTAATTGAGTTATGCTCAACAAATAATTATCCACTGACTGGATTCTATCCTGATAATATAAGTCTTTATCTGTGCATCTGATAAATGTAATGTTCGCTGTACTCTTTTTTACTCCCTGGCAATTTATTACCGACACATTCTAAATTAGGATTTTGTATTTATCCCAGATTTGTCCGGATTCTAGACCTTTGTATTTGTTTTTAAATAAATGCCAAGCAAGGGACAGCTAAGTCTTGTTTCCTTGGATCCCGGCAGACAGTATGTATTTCAATGGGCTTTCACTCCCACCTTTGACACGGAAAGAATCCTACACGTTGTGTTTGTGCTTTTGAAAACTTAAGTAAAGCATTGTGATGTGAAATTGTTAGCCATTCACTGGTTGTGATATATCCCATCTTGGGTATTGTTTCCTAAAATCAGAATGATAATGTTAATATGGAAGGCACAGCGCCTCTCATTCGTAAAACCCATTAAGATAAATGTTCACAGCATCTGTATTCACGCTGCATGAAGTGAACAGTATTGTTAGTGACAAAACAAGTCAGTTAAGGTTATTTACAGCAATCGAGTTTTTCTATAATTCGTTATTTTCTGCCAAATCCTGGCAGAAGCCTGCCAGCATTGACAGTGAAAAGCAAAATAAAAATTGCCCCTAGTGGGCATTGAACCCACAACCTCCAGATCATCACTAATGCTCTACCAACTGAGCTAAACTGCTATTTGGTTGTCTATGTGAATCATTGGGATTTTCCCTAAATAGAGCAGAACTTTCACTGAATTCAGCAAATTCAGGGAATCTGAGAAATCACTGAAGCATGAATTAGGATCAATTTGACTGTCTTCTCTGGTAGCTGTGTGTCTGTGGCACAGTGGAAGAGTCTCTGTCTGTCACACAGGAGACAATGGGTTTGGTTACAGCAATCTTTCTAAAAAATTATTGTTTTTGTCACTGAATTCAGTGAATTCCATGAAAACATTTAGGTAAAACTTGATTAAGGTCTTTATGAAGTCATGCTCTATTGATTCCAGAATAATCAAAGTCCAACATGTGAAGTAGTGCATAAAACAAAGCTCACTTCAGAAATCTGCTGCTCAACACATACCTGCCTAGTACAGTCAGTTGAGTATAAGGGTGATGATCTGGAGGTACTGGGTTCAATGCCTACTAGGGGCAATTTTTATTTTGCTTTTCAGCATCAATGCTGGCAGGATTCTGCCAGGATTCGGCAGAAAATAACGAATTGTAGAAAAACTCGATTGTTCATTTATGTCAGAGGGTTTTTTTTGCCAATTAAAAATGGGGAACCTGTTGGGGAATAATGTGTAGCGTTGATAGATTTTTTTTCCTATTTTGAATTAGAAAATTTGTCTAATTCGACTAATTTGACAAGAAAAAGAAATCAAAAAGAATTCTATGAGATTTGAACTTACAACCTACTGATCATCTGTCAGTGACCGTAACCATTATGCTGTAGTTTACATGTAAAGCCAACTGTAAGTGGGAGAATCAAAAGAGGTTTCAAAAGCTCTCAATTATGCTTGACTGTTTCTAGTTGAATTCGGCTTATTCTTCCAATTAAAATGCAACACAAAGTAAGAATAATTTCTCCCAAAGATACAGTTCGATAGTACGTCTCAGGTGATGGAAATTGGGGTTGTCGGAATTGTTTTTTTAAGAACGCTTCAGTTTAATTATTATTGAGTTCTTATTGTTGGGTTATTACTCCTGCCATAAAGTTTCCATGCACTTCTTCCACTGATCACAAGGAATCAACTCCATGGACATTGTGCCAATACTTTTGCTTCTTCATTTATAATTCTATTTGTTTTGCAATACCTTGTCTCGTACACGTGTTGATTTGTCCCGAAGATAACCCCGTGTTACAAACACCATAGGCAATCCAGGTGTCCAGTGTTGATGACTAGCGAGGCAGAATTCTGTTGATATTTGTGTGAATGAAACTACAAAGAAACTGAACAAGTGATGAAAAATCGCGACCAGTGGTCAAAGCTTCATTCGGTATTTTCACTTTTCTAATCCTAGACTTTCCTGCATAAGCTGGGATTTTCGTGCCACATTTTAGAATTAAAATGTTAAGACTCGACCACACAGCAAAGGCACAGAATCATTGGATTTAGTTGAATGAAAGATGAACATGAGTTGATCATATCTTTTCTGCGCATTGCCATGTCATTCTTTCTTGATCCCTTGATATTTATCCAATTCATATCAGTTGATCCATGCAACAGTTTCGGATAAATGAATATGGATCTAACATCGAGTTTTTTGCTTCAGAGGCATTTCTGATTGCCTTCTGCCAGATACCAATGCAGAAAAACAATTTTGTCTGGTCATTTATGATAATCAACCATCTAAAACACTTGACCAATATTACAGTGAAAGTGAAACTGTTCACGATATTTGTTTGGCTTTTTAACTTTTACATTCCACTCAGTCTGACGTTCGTTCTTCATTGATAAATTTAGATGTTAGTTGAGACAGTCATATATCTATATAGGTGTCAATTTTTACTTGTTAAATTGATGTAATTTTCTTCGTCGGGTTTCAGTATTTTTTGGCCATACGTGCTCATGACTACTTGCAGTATTTTTCAAGATGTTTCCTGAAGACACTTATCTTTTTGTTCGACCATTGACGTTTTTTACCAAACTGAAAGTTTCTCATTTATCTTCTCTACGTTTCGGCGAACATTACGTGTCAACATTCTTCTTATAATAAATAATTCATTTTTGTCATATTAATGTTCAAACTGTTCAGAGTACCGTTCAAAAACAGATCAGTCATCATCAATCATAATCTAATGAAGAAATATCTAACGTTACCTGTTGATAAGTACACATGAAATTATCCTGAGTATTACGTTTTGGGTACCCAATCGGAGAAAACTGTATCTCCAAAGATAATCCTTACATTGCCGTCTATTCTATATCTTTACAAGCTGACTTTTAATGTCAGAAAGGAAAAAGATGGTGAAATGATTTATATATAATATGCGGCATAAATGCCACAAAATAACAAATTTTGTATTGGGGATTATGAGTACACATACAGGATATACTAAGTTACATAAACCATTGATTCAGTTCTGGGAAGTACTTCACAAGGCGTTTTATGATACAAAGGAATTTTGGTTCTTTTTCAAGATACAAACACCTCTCTGCTTTGTTGAAAACTGAGCTCCATCAATGATCAATCAGTTTAGAATAATGATAAATAACTTGATGCAAGCGTTTGTCTTTTTAGGAGACGGCTTCACACGGTCTGACTGAATTTCATTGATGTTCTGCATTATTTCGCCCACGTGTAAATGTATTATTCCTTTTAATTTCCTCTTACTCTAGAGACGCTCATAAGATTGCATTTATGAAAAGGGTTGGCAGATGAAAATGGTGTTAACCTTCTGGCCAAACATGTCACATGCCATCGATGCATGTTCTCTTAAGAAATGAAGCCTACTGCGTTGTTTACATTGACTAATCATAATCTAAACTGTCTTATTTTTGTCTTGTCAATTTATTCCAATGAAGTAGATCTATTGAAAGGGGCTAGAATCCCAAGTTGCGTAATACCATCAGAAAGATTAATGGTGCATATGATAAATGAGATTTATGATTAATCATCAGCCAGGGTAGGCTGAAAGG
>JBCAUG010010337.1:0-11160 GCA_038406175.1 Haplosyllis leylae
ATACATGATTTTGACCTCATTCAGCATATCATTCCAGAGAAATTATCCTCAGAGCAACTCAAGGCAATAGGTGATAGTATCCCTGAACCACAAACAAGTTCAATTAAAATGTTACAAGGTCAACTCCAGGAAATCAATACTAATTACCCTTATGTAATGCCTCTTTACCTGAAGATAATTATCACTATTATAAGCACAGTTCTTTTGGTGCTGGGAGCCATGATATGTTTTCGACTTTACAAACGCAGATATTTAATGAATAAGCCGGCGATCTTCTCTAAAGCACGTAAAACTGTACCAAAAATTCAAGGCAGTCCTAGGTCTATTTCAGGAAGATACTCCTCAGCATGGAGACAACCCTACAGACCCAGGTCATCAGTGATCATCCAGGAAATGGAAATGCAACCGATGATGGGACCTGCAACCACAAGAACATCGAATGCTCCCAGTGCAGTACCCACCCCTGCTCTGGAGGCCCCAAAACCCATCAGCGAAGATTTCATCACAGAGGGAAGCATCCCAGCTACCCCAGAAACAGTGGCAAGGGCATTGGAAGCCAATGCAGGCCTGGATTTCAAGAAATTCTACAACAAGAAGAGAGCCAGGCAAAATGCACCAATTTAACCCTGGCAACAAATAAATGTATGAAACATGGTGGTGTTACAATACACTATGTACTGTGTTCCAATCATTTTGAAGATATATAAACGAGCGTGTGCAGGCAGCAGCCGTAATAATTCATAGCAGGGTGGTGAAAAAACAGATGAGGACCCTGTAGCAGCTTTATATAATGCTGGGGAAGGTGGGCAGGCATGTTTAGTCCTCACCACGGTGATGTCCTAGCGTGTCTAGGACTTAGGACCCTGACCTTCAAGGCTAAGCTCTGGCTATGCCTTGAAAGGTCAAGGTCAAAGTAAGTCCAACGCCACTAGTTGGTGGACATCACCGTGGTTACAGACAACATGATAATGTGCCATCACCGTCCTGCCAAAAAAAACGTACACCTGGAAAGAAACAGTGGTAAGGCAGCCACTGAAGATGTCCGTGGTCGGGACGCTGTGGGTATCGAAAACAAATAATCCGGATTAATCAGTGAGTATATACTTTTATTCTATCAAATTCTAGAGTAGCATAAGTATTGAGGTTATAAGTACATTTTTATAAAGTGGCATAAAGCATAATGTTACAAAAATAAGGGTATGTGTACAAGCCTTTTCAAGTGTTTAGCTTAACTTCAAGTGACTGAGAAATTACCGTAATCTGACGAGGTTTTCCTTTGAATTACCTGAGGAAAGCGATGTGAATTCTGTAAAGAACAACTTAATCATATAATAGTAAGGCAAGACAAGGCCTAATGTTCTTAGGTTACAATTATTAATAGTGATCTAGGCTATCTATTTTATACTATACGGCTACAAAGAGTCCACCTGACCTGGTGTATTTTTCTGAATATATGGTTTATACTATACGGCTACAAATGGTCCACCTGACCTAGTGTATTTTCCTTGAATATACCATCTCCTGGGATATATAACTAAACTAGAGTCTACATGTGTACATAATTTTTTGAAATCAAAGATATAATAGTAATTGCGAGTACATAATACATTTGTGGTCATAATCGAGGATCAAAATTATACAACTAGTGATCGGTACCTTTACTCTAACTATCACGGCAAAGCAAACGAATTATCATTTCAAAAGGTCCTCAAAACTATTTCAATGATTCTCATTTATGCATGCAACATCTTTAAAATCTTGAGTGGTTGAGGGTACAATTAAAGAAGAGAATTCTTTCCCAGCTTTTAACAAATAATGAAATGTTCTGAAATTTGTACCTGGGCTGTGTCGAAGTTAGTCAGTTATCACTCATCTTTCGGCTCAGGAGTGGTTTCAAAACTCTCAGCCTCGAAATCCGCCTCAGGATTGGAGTCCGAATTTTGATTATAATCAGATAAATGGAGAGAGGAAGATTGTTCGCTGGATGATGATTCGGAGTCTGATCCGTGTATTACGATCACGGGGGATGCCCGGCGATGTGGACACCAAGCTCTGCGAAATCCGAGGAACACTCTTCGTGATTGTACATTATCAGGACGTTGTGGATCAATGTTCTCTTTGTCCTGAGGAAAATGATCAGATATTTACTGATGAGCATTAGCTGCGTTTAGTAGATAAATCTTAGCATCATAGGACAATTTCCCTCGCGAGAAAACTCTTTTGGGTGTTTCTGTTTCTGGTACCTGAGCAGTTGAAGAATTCTGAACTTTTTTACCCTCCTTAATTTGCAAAATGTGTGCCCTCAATTTGTCCCAGACCTGTCTGTCCGGATGGCGAGCACTATCATCTAGGAACTTTCTATTGACTAATTTTCCCACATTTTGGAATTGATCAATGAAGGATCTGTCTTTGGGCTTTGTTATCAGGTCAGTTATTCTTGTCTTTGTATCTTCTGATAAAAGTTCAGCAGGAGGGGGTGACAAAGGACCTTGCGTGACCGTAACCAAACTACGCCCATTCTTCATGTCTTTGGTATTTACTATTTTTACTGTTTCCTCGGACTTTGAAGTTCCAAATTGGTGTGGATTGGCTGGAGATTGTGGTTGTGAGAAGGCGGATTCCTCCTCCTCCTTGAAGTCATGAATTGGGGTAGAAGTTGAATCCGAGTTTAAGAGATCGTCAATGAACTGATCGAACTCACAATCTGGTAATGTTTCAAGGGCATTAATCATATCAGGTTGCAGTGACGGAAGGTCATTGCTTTGCTCAGAGCATGCACTAGTAATGTTCTCACACTGATTAAATTCCGAAGAAATCTGGGGATGATGGTTGGGTGCCCTGGGAGGTTGTTGTGTTATTTTGGTGATGCGTAAATTCTGGTTTGAATTCTCCGGAATTGTTGACAATGGATGCCCCGCAGAAATACAATGACTGGGGTTCTGAATTAGTATGGGATATTTGTCCAGACACCTGGGGAGGGCGTCTGATGTCAATTCTGTCACTGTCAGACACCCAGAGGTTGTTGACGAAACGGATGTTGAAAACGCGGCCTCTGGTGGACAGGTACTACAAAGGGAAGGTTGCGATGTTGTTAATGTTTGAGTTTTACACATAACTACTGGTTTGTTCATATTTCCCTTGGACTTGACAATGCTCTCTTTAACACGGGGTGTTGTAGACCTGAGTTTTGTGGCTGACGGGTTTGTTTTAGTATGTGTTAGTCTGGGGGAGATGATACCTTCTTTGCCCATAGATTTTCATACTGTTTTGTTAATTTTATGTGCCAACTCTGTGGCCCGTCGGGGTTGGGACCTGTGCTGGGTTTGTGACCAAACTCTTTTGAATCCGAACTTATCCAAAATAGGCATGGGTGGTACTTGCTCTACCGGTGTTGGAGGAGTGTTTTTCCCCAGGGAATTATTCTGAAAGGAGAAGGTGGTACCTGTGGTCTTCTTAGACAATACTGGTTTCAGGTATTGCTTTACGAAAGTGTTTTCACTTGACCAACCCACTGTGCTAATCAGGTTGGAGATGGGCAACCCAAGGAGCAATGCGCAGGTTGCCCCACTTGATCTGGTTGAGTGTATATTAAACCCCACTAGGCCTGCATCCTTCAAAATTTGTTTTGACCATCTAGACAATGTTGTTTGAGAAGCAGGTTTTGGTTGTCCGGACACTATAATGAAAACACTGTCAACCGAACCTCAGATTGCCTTTGTTTTCTCAATGTACTCATTCATGCAGGTAACTGGACATAACCTTGGGTTTTCCTTAAAGCATGCAATGTGTAGTTTTTGAAGCTTAGTGTTATGATAATTTTTGGGGGTGAAGGTTTTTGTCAACTTTGGTAGATCGAAGTGCAAACCATCAGATGAGCGAGTCATTCTGGACAGGGACAATTGAGCTACATCACCGATATGACAGAAAGTAGCCAGCAAGGTCAATAATATTGATTTTCCTGCTAAAGTGTTGAAGTCCATGTCGCGATTGTTTTCCTCTTTATTAAGGTGTCTGAGTACAATGTTAATGTCCCAGTTTACCTTGGGTTTGGTTTTTATAGGAGGATTGGTGTTGAAAAAACTTGCCAAATATTTTTGTATAATGGTGAGCTCAGTTGATGTAAGGGTTTGGTTTGCAAGTCGACGGGCCAAGCTTGACCACCTCACCGCCTCACATAAGGAAATGTATGACCCACTTTTATCCATTACAAACATCATAAAATCCAAGGTGTTTCCCAAGGAAAAGGAGTATTTGTTTCTTTGCTTTAACTTAGAGAAGGTGAGCCATTTCTTAGTTATTCTCCCATAATTTAGGCACGTATGCGGTCGCCATGCATGGAGAGCAATTTGGTTTGCATATTCTTTTGAGATTTTGAGTTGATGTAACATGTTGCGGATAAATGAAGTAAATACAGCTTGGTTTTCCCAACTAGTGGGTGCCGAAGACTTAGATCCCAAGGTATAAACAGTTCCCTCATTGTATCTTTTGGCATTAATAGCAGCTCTCGTGACAGAAGTTTTAGAAGAGTTGTTGCCCAGGAGGCTGTTGGAAACCATGGTAGGATGGCTACTACATCTCTGGCCCAATCGTTTTGTATCTTCCGGAGACACCTTGAAATTTGAGAAATAGGTGGGTGAAGGAAAGATTTGTATTTGCTCCAATCGAGTGTATAACAATCAACATGGAAGGCAAAGGGATCAAAATGGAACAAGCAATATTTTTCAAACTGATATGACATGTAGGAAGCAAATAAGTCTATTTCAATAGTGAACTTGCAATTATCAATAACGAACTGGCGAGCTTTTGCAGTGATTGTCCACTCGAGGTTTACATTGAAATCCTTTTTGAAGTCAAATTTTCTACTTAAAAAATCAGCTTTTTTATTTTCTGAGCCGGGCAAATAGGAGATTTGGAGGAAAATGTTGTTGTCAAAGACCAGTTAAAAAATCTTTTTAACTATCTGGTCTCTCACCACATCACGTGACCCCTTGTGTTTTACAGTTGCAATGGCAGTGGAATTATCCGAGAGTATCATCAAAGATTTATTTCTGACATGGGTGATGTGTGTCGATAGACCATAATAGATGGCCAACAATTCCTTTGTATTAATTGACAGTCCTTGGTCTTTTTCAGAAAAAAGAGACTGTGCTGGAAACTGGTCGTCCACTATTGCACCCCAGCCAAAACCCGAGCTGTCTGTTGCCATTGAACAGTTTACTTGGGGTTTGTGCAGGAAACGGATCATTTTGTCAGAGTTTATATTCTCATGCCACCAGTTAATTTCTTCTAAGCATAGGGAGGACAATCTAATCTTGGAGTTCCACTTGAAGTTGTTAAGGCGTAATGCTTTTGTCTTATACCTTTCTAAAATTCTGTAGTGCAACGGAGCATGATCTGAACATGGAAAAGTGGCGACCACCTTACCTATAAATTTGCTGAGCAACCTGATTGTTATTTTTTGAGTTGGATGGCTGAGGAGATGAGCAGCAAGTTCTTTTATGCTGTTCCGCTTTTCGTCAGTTAGTTCTATACAGTATCTAACACTGTCAATAATGAAGCCTAAAAAGACTATACGCTGGGTCGGTTTGAGGGCGCACTTTTCCCAATTAATAGTAAACCCACATTTCTGTAACACGTCTAATGTGAACTTGGCTTGTTGAGTCAATTTGTGGGGGCAGGAGTTCTTGAGAATACCATCATCGATGTATTGTAAAATTTGAACGAAATTTTTTCTCAGATATGCAATAACAGCTTTCGAAATCCGGACAAACCAAAATGGACCCATGGCGATCCCGAACGGGACCGTTTTGAAAACATAATGATGGCCTCTCCAGGAAAACTGAAGATAACGCCAGAATTCGCGACTTACTGCTAATGAAGAATAAGCAGATTTCAAATCTATACTTATTAGAAAATCGTTCTGGTCCAACATTTCTGTGAATTTCTCCAGGCCCTCTAACTTGAAAGGAATGTGATGAATTTTCTTGTTCAATTTCCGAAGGTAATGAATCAGGCGGAAGCCTTGAGGTTTCCGTGGGACCACAAAAATCGGACTTTGCCATCCATTTGGAAGTGGTCTTTTTAACTTTGGGATGCATCCCTTTTCTAACAAGTCCTTAATTTCCTGATCCACAAAGTGGGCCTCTTCCCCTGTGAGTTTTATTTCGGGGAGGCAGTTTTTTCTGATAAATTTTTATGTTCAGAATGAAAGGGATTTTAACACCTGCCACCTTACAGAGTACGACCCTATCCTTACAAATTTTTGTCCAGTAATGAAAACAATGTCTGACCTTTCCACCAAGTGGGACTTCCTTAATGTTCTTTTTGCTATCCATGATTATTGTCTAGGTTTCCTCCACTGGCCAGGGTGAAAGTATTTGTTCTGAAATTGTGTTTTGTTTTCCGATCTTTGATTTGATTTTTGGGTCTGACCCCCTTGGGCACTGAAAGGTCGTCCCCTCCGGGCCATTCCCCTCCGGGAGGTGAAGGGTTGTTTGAATCCTTTCCATGAACGTTGAGGGAATGAGTTAGTGAAATTTTGTCTCTGATTAAATCTGTATTGAGACCATTTTTTGGAAGATATATGTCTTGACGCCTCAATAATTTTGTTAGAATCATTTATCCTTTGCTCTAAGTTTGAACCAAGGAGATCCGAGGTGACAGGATTATTAGGTTTAGTCAAGTACTGGAAACAGTTGTCCAAACTCCCTCTCAGGTTAGTCTTACGTTTTTGTAGTACAGTGCTGTGGGCGTAGCTCAGGAGCTGAGTACTCTCTGCAATTTTCTTTCGCATATCATGTATGTCAAACTGAGTTGAACTGACTATGATGGATTTAGTTGGTTTATCAATTTTACAGTGCTCACTGGAGTTAAGAAAAACTTCCAGTTGAATTAACTGATCCAGGACCGAAACAATGGGGCCCATTCCCCGGGCTAAGAAGGTATTAATTCCCCTTAATTTTTGGTCATTTATCTTGGTCTGGTATGGGAGACGCAAATAGAGGATCTCATTAATTTTTACTGGGGTCAATCCTTCAACATTCTCAGGTAACAGCGCACGTTTAAAACACTCTTTAATTTTTTCTCTTGAAGGTACTACCCTACACCACTCAGAAATGGTGTTTGCTAACTTTGGATTTACCGGTGGAAGCATCTCTCGCGGCATGTTGTCACAGAACTCTGATAGGATTAATTGATCCACTTCAGCTGATTGCCTGTTAGCATTTTCGTCAGCTTTTTCTACACTGTGATGGATGGACAACCAACTATCATTTGCATTAGACTTTGAGTTTGACAAGAGACTAACCTCTTCGTCGGAATCAGTGGAAATGTCCTCTGGGAAGTTCCTGGACCTTTTTGCACAAGGTGCGCTCAATACAATTTCATCATCTTCTTCATCTGAGTCGCTTTGACGGGGACGAACTCCTGCACCCTTCGTTGGAGTAGAGGTTGCCAAAGGTGGTGTTGGGCCAGACACGCCCGAAGTACCTGGTTGAGGCTCTGCATTACGGGGGTTGACCAAGGCATTTTGTTGAGCAGCAAGGGCCTCGCGGACGGCCTGGTTAATTAATTCTTGCATGCGGGGTCGACTGACCTGTGAACAAATATTTAAATGTGACTATTGAACAGGAGGTGAACTCCAGATAGTATTGACCAGAATGTGAACTCGAGATATCTCAGATGTTCTAGTTGCCTGCTGTTTAACCCCGGTCTGTATACCAGATGCTGGGTATTATGTAACTTTTTTAGCGTGGGTACGCCATCTGAGATATTTGAATTTGAATAAAAAGTGGCAGTAACTGTTTTTCTGTGACTTTCCTAAAACATTGTCTACAGTCCACAAACTGGGCAAAAGACATACTGGTCATGATCACATGGAATAAATTACAATTTTAAAATAAATTGACAAGGAATGAACTTGAATAAGCGGTGGGAACCAAAGTAATTCCCCCCGTAGATACGCTATTTAATTAGATAAAAGGATGTGTCCTTTTGATAAGATGAGTGTGAATACTAATTCTCTCGTGAATAAATTGAATTATCTGTCGTGATGAATAATATAAGGGAAGCCAAGTACTTACGCAAAACCAAGTGTTCATGCAGAAAAAAGACATTTTGACAAATGAATTATATTGCACAATTAAAAATCCAGCAATTATAATGTGTTCAAAAGGTGTAATTTTAATCCGCAAATCTTATGAGCTTGAGGTTAATTCTCGGATGAAAATGTATTCCATGTGGTTTTCACTTTGAATGTATCTGAACTAAGGGTCAGCAATCAATAAAACTGCGCAGTGAACTTTCTGGAAACAGGGGCTGACCACATCCTTGTGACCACAATGACACACAAAGGAACGGCTGCACTTACCTCTATTTTTTCAGGCCCCTCTTCACTGCCTGATCCACTTTGTTCCATTTCTTGATCAGGTTTTTCAGACAATTGGTCCATTGTGAGCAAAAAGGGTGGATTTTCAGTTGAGCGGATGCATGAAATTCCAGGCATAGGAACACCAAACTGGTGTGAGAATTGTGAAAAATAAAATGTCCAAGTCTATCGCTGCAGGAGATGTGTACTGCTGCCTGTGCTGCAAGTTTCTAACGGCTGCTGCCTGCGCGCGCTCGTTTATATATCATGTTGTCTGTAACCACGGTGATGTCCACCAACTAGTGGCGTTGGACTTGCGACATTTATGCAGCTTTGAAGCAAAATGCTGACACTGCAGTATTATGTTTACAAAATTACACTTTCTCTTGCACCATTTTCAAGAAAACAAATGTGCATCTGTATCAAACATTACACATTGGCCTTAATTTACGAATTTCAAGATAATCAATTTTGCAAAAAGGGGTTCTTGCAGTAAATAAATTGATTGTTTTGCTTTTGGCTACAGAAAGGACCCGAGTTGGTAGGAGAAAGCTGCTGTTACTGCGGTCAATAACGTTTCTAAGGTCCGGGTTCAGTGTCCATTATTCGGATCTAGAGTTTTAAATTAATCTGTAAAATAATGCAAAGACTTGAACAAAGAACATTTTCAGAACTCAGCTGATCCTTTCTTTGATATTTGCTGACATTTGTTCACCCAATTTATTTTGAAAAAATTTCTAGAACAAACAAATCATTGCCTAGTTCTTGGCATAGGTCTCTTTTCACCTCTGTATTGACTCTTCTGTTATATTGGTAAAATCAACAGACACCGAAAACAATTTAGATCTAAAAAGCTTATCCTAGAAATTTAGAAAACAAACTTCAATAAAAGATTTCCAGAAAATTCGACTCTTCCCCTCCTGCCCCGATCAAATCTTGGATTGTTGCCCTTTCAGGAATAAAAGTTTTTGCTGTATTACAAAAAATAAAATAAAAATAAAAGTAAATAAAAACAAGTTTTGAATGCAAGTGCCGAATAATAATCGATTATTTGAACCCAGGTGTTGCTTTAGTATTTTTCTGGGAGCAGCTTTCCGCATTACTGACGTCAACTTGGGGGAGGGGGGGTTCGAAGGCCGAGATAAATTTAGCTCCCGCCGAGCTATTCTTAACCTATCTCTTTCTAAGTTTAGAACTCATTACTTGCGGACTGACATCCCCCTTGAAAATATAGGTTGAATCAGAGCTACGGTTAAGTGGCTGCTCATCTTTATCTGCTCTTCTTCATGTACAAGTGCAGCTTTTCTTGTTCTAACGAACGGATACACGGACATGACTTCCTCCAAGGACAAATAATATCAATAGAAAGCTACATTGAGACATGAAAGAGGCCTTCCTTGAAATATGTATGCGAAGTGCTGTAGATATGTTCCAAGGAAATATATCAAAGTCTACATACCTACAGACGTGATAAAAATTTAGCTTTCTCATTTCCTGCTATCTCCGGTTCACTTTTAGATTAATCACACTATTTATGATTTGTTTCATTTGAATAAAACTTCTAATAAAAAGTAATTGTTCTTACCAGGAATACGTATTCTTTCATCAGATCCTTCATGGTCTGATACAGATACTCCGCTGTCTGTATCCGCAGGACTTGGCGGTAATGATGTTACTGAAAATAGGGAAGAAAATAAATTTTATACAATAACATTACCGAATCTTTTGAAAGATACGTTGTTTGTGATTATTCTGACGTTGTTTTGTGACCATTCTGATGAAAAAGACACTCAGTTTGCTTATTTCATTTGGAAATATCATAAAAACGCGGATTCATAAATTTCTTCATACAGCAAACATTATGGGCATAACTTCCTGGTTCACGAAATCGAAAGAAAAAATCTCGTTCAGAAGTAATTACCGCAATTTTTCACCTTGCGTCTTGGTTTAAAAAAAAAAAAGGCAATACTTAGGGATCTAAGTACTAACGAAATAGGTTCGTTCAATGATCTGTGCCCAAAAATAACGTTGTTTACTAGAAAAAAAAAAAAAAAAACCAGGAAGCTGTTTGGGGACTTATGGCAGTGTACTTCACCTGGGCAACCTTACAAAACAACTTGACAGCGCAATTACTTTATGCTAGGAAATGCTTCCTTGCAAGCTCAATGTAGTAATAATATTCGATCTGCTCTGATTGCCAGTCATTTATTTTGATACTTCACAGTCTACGAGTACATTTCACCACACCCAACACATACATGTAACTGAAAGTCTGAAACTACACTGTTAAAATGTTCACAATTGTCATGTTATTAATATTAGTGTTATGACGATGTTTGCGAATAATTTTTTATCTTTTTTATCGTGTACTTGCAGTTCACTCCTTTTCGGGGTTTAAACAACCTTGAAGGCTTGAGAGATGAATACCTCAAAGGGTGTATTTTAGGAAAAATACACCTGTGAGAATGTGAATGGTGTGCTTTCCTGTTTTAGATTAGCATGAATTCCAGAAAAAAATGCCACAAAACAGACAAATGTAAATACACCCACATCTTATTTGCAAGGAAGTACTTCCAACAATAAGCATACAAAACTCAAGATGGGCGTGTTGTTACAATGAAGTGAAAAAAAATATGAAGATTAACAGAACTTTTTACAGTTTTTCATCACATTTCATAACTGTGAACTAAAAAGTATCCAATTTTCTCATTACCTATATCAACAAGAAAGTCCTCCTGCGTGAACGCAAGAGGCATACCGCCCGCCGCGTAGCAAGTGCTCGCTATGCTGTCCTA
>JBCAUG010010348.1:0-25421 GCA_038406175.1 Haplosyllis leylae
CTCTTTGGTACTTTACATGTGTATTTTGGAAGTAGATTTATTTTGCACTACACTACACTGCACGCTATTCATAATTTTTGTCAAATGGCACCATCACTGAAATTAGATACGAACTATTTAAATTCTTTTAATTTCCTCAGCTGAATGTTTTGCTTGTATTTAAATAGTTTTCATATGTAGTTGTTTAATCATTTTGACTTCATTTTGGATGAATATACTTGATAAATGTGAAATGTTACTAAAAAACTAAAGGACAACATTGTTAGTGATAAATGTAAAATGTTACTAAAAAACTAAAGGACAACATTGTTAGTGATTCAGATTTCAGTTATTCATGTTTATCTTCCCCAATTTAGCATCTTCTTTAAATAAGATACATACAATCGAAAAATCAATTTTGTCTCTCATACAGAATACACATTGCCAAAACGTATTTTTACGATCACTCCTGGAAACAAGAATACATTTCAGTCGAAGACGTACAATCTGCATAACACATAGATCACATAAACATTTGCAAATAGACAGAAAATTTCTATTCACTTGACCTTGATACTGCAGAATGTTGACTTTGACCTTCAGATGGCCTTGAAACGTTTTAGTAAGTTTTAATAGCATGCAAGCATACAGAAGTAAAAGGGAGGTAAAAATATGTCAGTTTTCATTTGACTTTGGCCCAATTACCTTGATACTAAAACTTGACCTAGATATGGTCAAGATGTAAAAACAAACAAAGTTCCTAGCTTTAGCCAGACACTTTTATAGGATCTGGTTGGACGGTATTGCATTACAGTCATACACACATACGTTGATGGGGATATTCTCTAATGAGATGGTTCCAAGGTAGGAAAGTGCTAGTATGGGCCTACAATGGACCTGAAGGGACTGCCATAGACTGCACTCCATGGAAAGGCCAGTTTGCTAGTCCTCCACGCTGATCTCCCAAACTCTGGCAAGTACAAAATGGTCAAATACCGTGACATAGCGTACATGACACTTCAGGGAAGAGGAGATAATTGTGTAGTGACCATTACTTTCTAGACTATGAATCATCTCTAATTTCCGTTTCCGATTTAGTGATAATGCATTAAATAGGCAGAAGGTGAATGAATCTGCATGTATGGGCCTACTGTTTTGTTACTTGATTCGAAGAAAGGTAACAAATGTTGTCAGTCGTGTCCGTGATCCTGGGCGGTCCTTGAAATGTAAACAGAGGGATCAGCACGATGGATTGCATGTAAACCAATGAACTTGGATACCGTTTAAGAAAAACACAAAAGTTAGAATTTCTCTTTCAGTACATTCACAACTGTTTTTAAACTATGCCTATAGGTTTCACCTTTTGATTCATCAGTTTGTCCACATTTGAATTTTCTGACAACACTTTAGCAATTCTTCTAAACATTTAAGAAACCATTTGATCACTAAAAACTTGAATGAAGTTAAATCAATGTCACTGAGAAAACTCTTTTTCAAAAGTTTAGAAGAATCAGCAAAGTGTCATCAAAAAATTCCATCTGGGCAAACAGATTAATGAAAATGTCTAACTTATGGGCATATCTTAAAAACAGCTCTGGAAGTACTAAAAGAACAATTCTCTTTTTGTGATCCTCCCTGGTAAATGGAAGGCTCCGTTGTTATGTCTGTAAGTTTGTATCTGCTTGAAGCTTCGTATCATTAGGGAGCTAACACACTACATAGCATTAACACGTATTAATTTGTCTATGATTTTGTACCATAGCATGAAAAAGTTCTCCATGCTGATTCATACAGTGGTGAGTGTGACAGGTGGACAAACCCACGTAGTGTTCGGGTGCAAAATTACACTAAGAAATACCTTTTATGAACTTGTGCCTCAGACTCGTTGTTCGCTTCATATTGATTTCATTTATGTTTCTGTACCAATACGAGTAGCTTTTGCAGGTTACGGACACGAAAAGATGAAACATCTGTTGAACATTTAAGTGGGCGAACATTTTACGCTTCTCGCTGACGACTTTGTTCCTTTGTACTTAACGCACAGCAACTCACATTTCTTCTCCAGATTTTAATAAGAAATGTACAGTTGAAGAGTGTTCCTCGAGAGAACAGCTGGGCGGCAAAGAGTTTGACGATGATTCTTTCTGGTATTCCGGTGGCACTACTCCTGTAGACGATACTCTTTGGACACTGTGAAACCGCAAATGTCACAAATGGTAAGAAAGTTTGGCCAACCATGGAATAACTTCTAAATAGTTGTATTAGAATCAGAATATGCTGTGTATAATTATACAATATATTTCCTTACATGATGAGTCAAACGATTACATTTTTACTTTACATTTTTTTAGCTTTTAACACCTGTCAGGTATATAATTTTTATATTAAGGATTTTCTTATACATCAAATTTATATTTTGTCTTGGTGTCGTAATGATTTTGGGATAAATAAATTATGTTAATAAATATTTTGTGCATTCTACTATTACCTTTTCAGCTTGAAAAATATTTTACTAATCGATATATTTCTTTAGATAATTTAGATAATTTTCTTTAGATAATGTGTGTTTGGAAATTAAATTGGTGTTTTAACAATTAACACTTTAAGCAGCATCCCACTTCCTGTGATTGAAAGTGTCATCCCACACCATATTTTCTTTTAGATCTATCTAATTAATTTGACAAAAACTGTTCTTAAAATCCGTATTTGCTTTAGTTGTTGTTTGTGAGAAAATCATTCTACTTTCCCGCAGAATTTGTCTGGCAATATTTAGTAGTATTGGTTTCATTTGTGAATATTTTCTCCACAGGTTCCCCGCACCCAGAGACAGCAGTGCGGACATCCGGGTGACATCACTCTATCTCAGTGTGAAACTTACGGCTGCTGCTTCGATCCGACTCATGATGAACTCGTTCACTGCTACGGACAATCAGGTAATAGCTCTTCCTTTCTTTATTCTACACAGTTCAACAATGTACTGTATTTAATTTTCCACTGAGTGATTTTATTTTTTATTTCGTTCACAGTTGAAGTGAGTGAATTTCAGCCGGATGGGTATGTGCGAAAAGAACAATTCTGTTCAAGTCAAGACAAATATTTGGTTGGAGACGTTAATGGCGATGGATAGTAAGCTCGCAGGAGGCTATATTTTTGACATATTTCAAAACAGTTCGTCTTTGCAAACTTCTTTTTCATTCAGAATATCTTGTATCAATTGGTGATCTTTGCTTCAGCGCGGACCAGCTGTGTTTCGACAAGACAAATGGCAATTTGACGATTGCTCTGGGGGATCTACAAGAACCCTACACAGATGTGAGGCATGTTGTACTATCTGGCTGCATTGGAAAATTCATCCACTTAGGTAAAGCTTATTTCCATGTAATTTTATACTCAGTAATTGAAAAATGTTAAACATTTTGTTTTTGCAAGAGCTCAATTTAAAATTAATTTTAAAAATTATTGTAGGTGACGTGAACGGAGATGGTAAAGCAGATGTGGTATGTACAGGAGATGATGGGGCATAATGGTCTGGGAATCTAAAGATGTAGCAAACGTCTACGTCCCTAATAATCCGTGGACAGACCAATACTTTGGCTTCTGCAAAGTGAATCAAAAGTTGGTCAGTGTCAATAATTCTCAACGGGAAGGAATGCTTATTGAGTGTGCTCGTTTTCATTGTAGAAATGTTTTGGATCAAATTTATTTACAACTATGCAGCCTAAATATTCACTGCAGCTCTAGAAATATGCTTGTAGTTTCTAATTCGACATAATTACATTAACTTTTTCCTGTCATGACATAACAAGAAAAACTGTGGCCAATAGATCTACATTATTATGTTACTGTTGTTATTGAACTGTACCATTGTACAGTGGTAAACAATGATCGAACTTCAAGTTAGAGTCATTTCCAATGTTGCAAAACAGTTGGTATTTTCATAAAAATGAGTCGTCAGTTAATCTGTTTAGTTTGGAACTGCAACAACTACAAGCAATTTTTTTTTTTATTCCAATATTGCCTGCACCGTGTTTTGCGACTATCCCCATCTGAAAGTAACAATTTCAACCGGTTTTGTTTCAGACGTTTCTGTCGGACTTCACTGGAGACGGTCAGGCTGATGCCCTTTGTGTTCCGAGGTCCGGTTCTACCAGCAGATCCCTGGCTGTTGGAGATGCTGCTGGAACCTTTAAGGTAACATTTGAAAACATCATAAGACTGACCTGTTATATTAAATGCTTCTAAATATTTTAGGTTTACTGACTATTTTACATTGATCCTTTAGGCTCTAATTGAAGACCCAAACTTCCCCCAATTCTGTAACGGAACAAACGACATGATTCATGTTGGAGATTTTGATGCTGATGGAAGGAACGATCTAGTTTGCAGAATGAGTGACGGGCAAAAGTACTGCATCGCTCTGACAGGTTCTGCATTCACAATTCTTGTGCATATTGGAGCAGATGTAGCAAACTTTTTTTGTAATTTACTTGACCTGTGACTGTAAATATTTGTCATTGGAGAAAATCATTGTGCATTTGTCCCTGTTCAATGCGATTTATTTTTTCTATCATAACACAGTTGTCGAGTGGTTGAGCTCTATAAGATACCAATGTTTAATTTCACATGTAGATGGAGACGGACTCTTGATCAATGAGGATTTTACAACAGTGGGAAGTTGGTGTGATCAAGATGGAGACACTTTCCTTGTTGGTGATACTAATGGAGATCACCATGACGACTGGATCTGTCACCATAGAGACGGAACTGTTTGTACTAAATACAACTGGTACATTTTTGCCGGTAAGGAACGAAGTCTAAAGACCATAGTGAAGGAAATGATTAACTTCTGGAAATGTGTGCAATTCTTATGTATTTTATGGTTACCATTTTCTATAGCTCCCAGTATGTTTGAGAGGGAAAGATGCGATGCCATTGATTGGTGTAAAACTGGAGGTATTGCATTTTTTTATCCTTTAATACTTTCAGATATCTACGAATATTGTCGGTAAGATAAACGAGTAACATTTTTTGAATTTGCTGTACTTGTAGACTTATTGGTTGGTGATTACAACAATGACGGCTTGGATGATCTGTTCTGTTCATCTGAGGATAAAAATTCTGAAGCGAAATGGAATGGAACGAAATTTTGTGTCGAAAAAGAAATCTACGCTGTGGATGCAAATGGAGACAACAGGTAACGTGGGGTCCTACATTCAGTTTTACACTAAAGTAGCACTGAGCGTACTGGGTAATGTTTCTGAAGCCTGATTCCACGAAAGAGCCATACGGATTAGCTTGTAAGACAATAATTCAGTCCAATTATTGTTTAATTTGACAGTAAGCTGAGACAGAAAATCATATCTAAGACTTCATTTTGATATCTAATAAAACGTTTATCTCACATTGAACATTACCAGTTCAAATTTCTTGCAATTTTACTAAACCCTAACTTCTGCTTCAGAGAGGATGTAGTTTGCCATGACAACAAAGCCGGTTTGATCCAGGTTGTTTACGGAGATTCTTACGGACAGTTAATTCTTCCCAGTAGAATTGGTTTTGATGCATCAGATCCAAATCCCTTCCGATTCTGTCACACTGATCACAAACACCCAGTACTTCCAAAGATATTTGTGGCAAAAATAAACGGTTGGTGATAATAGAACACAATCTCATCTCATTAAAATTCTTTGTACATTGTTTCCCGGAAACTATACTTTTTAATTGTTGTACGAAAATGAAGTCATTTTTTTCCGTTTAGAAATCTAAAACCTACCTTTATTTTTCCAGGTGATTCCAAAACTGATCTTGTTTGTGTTTATCCCTTGACCGGAGATGTTGCCGTTTCATATGCAAATGAGGGCAATAATTACAAAGAGGATCAAATGTTGAAATCTGGCTTCTGCAAGGTGAGCTAATTGTGTCATCCCAAAAAAAGGAACAGAAACCTTGCGCGGACTTTTAATTACCAATTATTACCGTCTCGTCATACCGTCTCAAAAATGTTTTATCTTCAAATTTTGTTCCATGCTCTTTATGGTTATACATGCTTTAACTTTAAAAATACCCTTACAAAAACTAGGAATAGTCTCCTTTTTGAGAATTAGCACCATATGAAGCTTAAATATAGTAATATTTTACATCTGTGGATCACATAGTGATAATGTATTTTCTACTGACAGGGCTCAGATAGTAGAGTGCAGGTTGCGGATTTCGATGGAAACGGGTTAGGGGATATTTTCTGTGGAAAAAGCGACGCAGCAATTGTTTTGATGAATGAAGGTAAACCGTGTTTTTCTTTGCCTCTTATGAAATTTTAATACTTCGGCAAATAGGCAAGTTAGAAGTATATTATGCGTTTGAAATAGTATGGTTTTTGCTTTTACTGCCATTAGAATTTATTCACGCAGAATAAATTCCAAGGTAGGTGAGACGTATCCATCAAAAAAAAAATTGTAATTACTTTTAGGAAACAGAAATGATGGTGAAATGATTAAACAAACTACATCATGGTGCCACGGACTGTATGATGAGGTTCTACCAGGAAGATTCATCAATGGCCACTCCACAACAGAGACACTGGTGAGAGATGGAAAACTTTAGGAGCAGTAGAAAATGGTTGTATTATTTTTAGAATAGAAAGCTGTAAATAGAGAGAAATAGTTTACCTGTTGACCGACTAATTTTCGGGGGAATAATCAGTACTTTATCTCAAAGCTGCCGATGGTCTTGTGACTGCGGTTGTGAAGACCTCGGACCCATGGTGTCTGTCAAGAAACTCCACGGCTCTGAAAACTCTGGATTCCAATGGAGATTCCTTCACTGATCTTCTGTGCCACAACCAAACTGGGGAAATGAAAGTCTTGTTGCACGTTGGAGGTGAGATGTGCAATTACCTGATTTGAATTATACATTTTTTGAATGCGGGTTTTTCACGATAAGCAAATCTGACAGAAATAAAATGCAATTTTTACCATTTATTACAATTTAGATTTAAAAGGTAAATGTTATTTAATAGTTCCAGTACTTGTTAGGTTGTGTGCACTTTATCAAATAATCAATACACACAGTAGCCAGGAGTAGAAACCATTTCTAGATCTGTCAGATCTGCCAGATTTTAGAGAAATGCGTGAAAAATTAGATTGTATTGAGCTATACGCTTCCACCTTTCTCTGTTCTATCTCTTCGGGAAGCTTAAAGCCTTAGTGATGAGTTTTTCTGACAAGTCTGCAGAATCCATAGAATTTGCAGACTATTTTTGTAAAAAATTAGTAATGGAACCTGATATCTCTTTTGTGTCAGGAAGACACTTGTAACAGAGAAGATCTCTGAACTGAACCTAATTCATGTTCACTGATTTCGTAGATTCCCTGAATTCACTGAATTCATTAAAAGGTCCGCTTTATTTAGAAAAACTCTAATAACTGGTACTTCTTATTTTGTAGAAAACAGCACACTAACCACCATGTTCGGAGAAGAATTTGAGGCATCTACTTCGTTCTGTCCCATGATCGGATCGGATTTGCAGCCATATGACGCTAATGGTGACGGATATGATGATCTGACCTGTCACACATCTGCAGGGATTGTAACTATAACCGAGAGTCACATAGTGGAAGAGCGCACAGGAGATTTCAATAGGGATCGAAACACAAGTGGAGACATTGGAAACCAAGGCATGGGTGGAGAAAACAGAAACCAAATCACAACTAGTATGGAGCCAAGTTCCGTTAGAGTCAACACCGAGCAAACTACAATTGGAGACAGTTTGCAGCAAACTGTGGTTGAAGACACCACGATGGTTACCGATACGGCAGGCAAAACAACAGTTGGAGATAGGATAGACGAAACCACGATCAATGATGCTGTAGACCAAACCACAATTGATGCCAGCGGAGATCAAACCACACCTCAAGACAGTGTGGATCAAACCACACATGAAAATGGTGTGCATGAAACCGCAACTGAAGACAGTGAGCAGACAGGTAATGAAAAGGGTTTAAATCATTTATTACTTTTCATAAAGAACTTGATGAGTGAAACAATTTTCGCTGCCAGCCAGGTCATTTCGGCTGAACAGGCCACATTCATTCCAAAAAAATATCACTGCTGATTTCACACTGAGTTCACGAAAAGATTTTGATGTCGACCTTTCGCTGATTAGCTCCAAAGAAATTATATGGAAAATTTCTTTCGTACCATGATTACTTCAAGAAATAGTAACTGTCCGTGCAAATTATTGAAATGGGAAAACAGAGATATTTCACAAACTCTGGCTGTGTATTCAATAAGTTTCACAGTAAAATGAAACTGGCAGCAAAATCTAATTCCCTTTTAAAATACTTTGCAGGATTGTATTTTGCTGTCCTGATGAGTTAAGTGTTCTTTGTAAATCATATTCCCCTAATGCAAAAGCAATTACTTCAGAAAATATGAATTTTATTTTTATAGGTTTGTAGCACCTAATTCACAGCTTCCTACTGATCACTATTTTATATTGTATTTACAGTGCCGACAAAACCAAGACAGAATTCAAAACATTAATTCCTAATTGCACCACCTGCAAATGCCCCGTAAGATACCTGAAGCAGAAGCTCAACTCCTTCCGCTTTAGCATAGACCAATATCCGGTGGAGGTTAGGGGGGGTTCAGACAGATTTCATGATAAGTGTTACCCAACAGTTTTGGGAACTGATAATTTAGAATATTCCATTAAGCAGTGATATCTTAACATGAGTATTTTATGTTGTTTTTATGTTGCTTTATGTTGTAAATGTTCAAGCGTTACCATTTTCCAGGTTGTGCTGATCCTAGGGTTTGGTGCCCTCCTCAGAATTGGACAGGTAGCCAACCGGATGTGTTCATATCATTTGACTCCGATTATATTACTAGCACTCTACCAGGAAAGGTATTAATAATTTTAAATTCTCAACATGAACATAAACCATGATTCTGACAAATGGCCACCTCACCCAATTGTCGGAAACATCAACCAAGTTTTCCTATATTTCGTAATTTTCTGCCAAATCCTGGCAGGATCCTGCCAGCATTGACATTCAAACTTTGTATGTCAATGCTGGCAGGATTCAGCAGAAAATTATGAAATATAGGAAAAATCGATTGCCTTGTCACAAAACATGTTATCAATTCTTAATAAAAAAATGTTGCTTAAAAGTGTGTCTCATATTTTCAGAACATGCAGATCAATTGATATTGTTCTTTTACATCAAGTTACAATTTACAACAAACTGCCCAACATCTTGTCTGATGGTAATTTTGTACTTTTGTATGACATTTGTGATACATTGAAATTTCTAATCAAATGCCAACTTAAAACAGTCAACAAAGCATCTGTGTAAAGAACAAGAGATTATGAGTTCAATCCCCATAGGTTTTTTTTCTTTTGCTGGATTTATTTTGGTCTCTCCCGTGTAAGCCTTTGTTGACAACTTTGCAACTGTGTATTTTTGGGGGAAAACTTGATTGTAAGCATTAAAATAAATCCTACTGCTTTCTTGTATTTTTTATTGGTTTTCATCAATATTTAACTCCCATGGTGTCATTTTATTACAGAGAGAGAAAGCATTAAATACTGCAGGAGTAACAAATCCTGAAATTCCACAGACGCAGACCGCTTGCGTCACACACCCGGAGACGTGTTCAGATGGAGGAACCATGGCTTTTTGGATCTTCCTCACAGAATTATCTCTTTATTATACATTCATGAACTCCATGGATTCTGATAATTTTACCACAGCAGTAATGGTCTCAGCTCTAAGTGAGAACTTAGGATGGGATGATTTACGGTTAGTTTTCTCACTTGTCATCTCATTATCAAAGATTTAATCAGAGTTTAGTATATCAAAGACAGCAATAAATATACTGGAAAAAAACAATGCTATAGAGTATTTTTAAGACAAAAAATTAATTATACAACTTTACTGTTTTACTGAACGCAGGGGTTGTTTATTTATTATTGAAAATAGAATTTCTTCTTTTAATTTCTTCAAGGTTCTTATTCCGGACATTTTTTGTTTGTAAATATTAAAATTTACAAATACAATATTGTTTTAGTGACAGTCAAATTGGAAAAATACAGATCACAACAAGTTTTCTAAGAAATGTATCTATTCACGACATCGCTGTGGTTACCGACTACTGGATTCACTTTGTAATGGTTATTCACGGTACCAAAATGTCAGACGGAATATCTTACTATATTGATGGCGCAAAGGTGACACCATATAATCATCAGGAAGACAATGAAACGAAACACCAACCTGGAAGAGGCATTCTTTCTATCCAACAAACCACTCCTCAAGTTCGGATCGACGAACTTTGCTTCTGGAACAGAGCACTCGATACTCAAGAAATAGAAGATCTCTTTAATAGCTATGAGAATAACACTTTAACTTACTAAATCTGATAGGAATGTGGTATTCACTGAATAAATTTTGTTGAATATTTCATTAAGGAGTGGTTTTGTATTGTATAAATGTAACAGGTTGAATAAGATCAGTACACGGTTAAGAGGAGCTAGAGATGCAATCCGTGAATTTCTGGCCTAATGTGGTTAATGCATAACCCATAGCAAAGCAATTAGATCCCCAACCTCAGTGCATGCATCTGTCACATTTCTATCATGCCTAGCTCCCCCATGGTACCCATTCAGAGTCCCCACGCCACATGCACACCCTCAGGTAACCAATCAAGCAATTGCATGATTCTCTGGACCCATGGCAGCATGACATGTAACAGTGTATTCCTAACCAGGTGTCACCACTTAGTAACTACTGACCTGAATGAAATGATGCCCTACCCTGTTGGAACACCTGTACCCTATGAATCTGGGCAAGTAAGCTGTGGACTCACTCACCAAACGGTTGTGTAGTTTATGACTGTTCATCAAGTTAGTTATCAGACTGAACTCACAAATGTCAACTCCTCTGTGTTGAACAGGTCAACATGGAAGTGTGTACGTTGGCAAAGTTACACTGCAGATATGGATTTTCAAGAAGCAATTGAAGCTCGGTTCTCACAAATTTACATTATAATCGTGCAGTATTATTTTTGAAAGAGATTTCTCGCAGACCACCAAAAACCTTAGACAAATTTACATTATAATCAAGCAGTATTATTTTTGAAAGAGATTTCTCGCAGACCACCAAAAACCTTAGACAGAATTGACTAATTTCATAGCAAATGGCAGAATTTACTGAACATCCTTCAGGGTGTCTGGGGTGTTATTCTCTACTTAGTGGGTTTTAAGAAATGCTAAAAATTGAGATAAAATGAATGAAATTGAGTTTTTTTCCTATATCAGTTGACGAAATCGGCCCATAGACGCAATGTTATTTTTGGAATCAAATTTTCAGTGCATATGTGTGACTGATGGCATTATTGGGCTGTCATGCCTGAACGAGCTCCATTGCAATTGCATTGATTGTACTTACAGGTAATATCCTTCTTTTTCAATGTTCATAACGGTCATTTACGATTCCTTTCATTTCCCCTTCTGATTTACAGTTATCTTCTTTATTTCCAGAAAACGCTGAAAGTAAATGTAAAATTAGATGTCAGTTTGTATCAAAAGATAATATTTCAAAGTTGCTGACTTCATTGGTCCAGGTTCTTTCTGACGAAATGCCTACAATAAAGTTAGCAAAATTGACCTTCTTTTTGTAGAGAGTTTTCAAAACTGGGCTAACTTAACATTGATTGCCAGACTGAAACTTTCAAAATCCCTCAACATCCCTCAAGGAGCACGTGTGAAATAAGTTAAGTTTTCAGAGCATTTGATTGGACAACCAGAAATTCCCAGCACCATTCTTACTGAATGTAACTATTTTTTGACATTTTGTTTGTTATTCACTATTTTAGTCTTTGATGATTACGGAAAAAGTTGATTTTTATGTTTACCACCAGAATTACGTTCATTTGTTTGTATTTACAACAACATATTCTCTCCAGATTATAATTATTTTCCCCTTAGAAAATTATGGTTGAAGTCAGAAAATTTCAAAATGCTCAGTTGATTTCAGTTTCAAGTTTCCACTTAAACGTAAGTAGAAATTGACACGAATAGTTTCATTGATTGCAAGTTACAATGAAAAGACTTTCAAAGCTCTTTTTCAATTTGTATTGTGATGTTTGAAGCCATTAACTGGACCTATCAATTGTTTTAATCCTATTAAAATGATGAGATACTTGTTAGTATTTCTAATTGATCTCTTTTGAAAACAACACCATCTGTTGAAACTGTGTTTCAATAAAAACTAGTAGTAACAGTAATGCAAAAGACTGATACTACTTGGTATTAATTAGATGAACATGTAAAAAACCAAATACAACCTTCTATTTCTAAATTTACCATCGCAACTGAGAGTCAGATTTTTCTTGGACAAAAAATATGAAGATGATGAAAGATTTTTTATTCATCTTGGCGGTAGTTTTGCTGCTGAAAGGACGTGTTGCTGAGACACAGGTAGTGGAAATAGACTGGACAGGAGAAGATGGAACGAAAACCGCAGGTGAAGGAGGAGAAACACTGGATAAAGGTAGGGAGTCTACGGGTAAATTAGAACCAATTTGGTTAATTGAATTGATAGAAGCTAAACCAAGTTAAAAGTGATTCTCTTATCACCTTGTATTTCTCATCTAACATTTGATTCCTTTGAGAATTCTGATATCTCATCTTGTGATTAAAAATTGATTTTGATTAAGTTTGATTTAGACCTTAAATTGGAGATATCTTGAAGGAAAACATCACTTTATCGAATCGTTGAATGTGATTCAAGATTCATTATCGATTAAAAATTGATTTTGATTGATTAAATTTGATTTAGATCTTAAACTGGTAATTCAATGTTTACGAAAATGAATTCCCAATAAACGGAATTTCACGATTTGTCAAATAATTCGTTTGCCGAACAGTTAGGATTTAGATCTAATTTTTCTGAGACAAGTATATCGATTACAGAAGAGATTCGAACAGGGTGCGACCCCTGCACTGGAGTAGAGTGTGAGTGGGTGGAAGCTCACAACAAGTTCAGAGCGATGGTCGATCCACCCGCAGCAGACATGTCCAAAATGGTAGGCTTTGGAAATAAGTTTTACTTGTTATAGACATCCTTTGAATAACATACCTGTTTTTTCGCCTGTGCGCTGTTAAATTGATCTACATTTCTGTTCTGTGATGTGAATTTTTACTCTGCATTTTACAGTTGAACCATACACGGTTATAAAAACACATTAGACAAAGGGGACCTTGTTTAAAAAAAGTAACTGAATTTCAACAGTTACATCCATTATGTTACAGTGCTGGAGCCAGAAGTTAGCTCAAGTGGCGCTTGGTCATGCTCAAGAATGTCGGCTGCAGCACAACGCCGATCGAACCAGGTACTTGACAAAGTAATGACTCGTTCGAGTTTTTTTACAAACACGAAAAGTTTGCAGTGTTGGCATTATTGCCAACTTTATATTCCCATATATTTGCAATCTTATTATTTAATTATACCAAGTGATCTTTGTAAATGTGAAATTAAAAACCAAGTGGTGTATGACATTTACATTTCAAAGTTGCAAAACTTCATTGATCAACTTAATTTTCAATTGCACAGCTACAATGAAGTTAGCAATGTTGGCATTCTTATATTGTGCAATGTTTGTGAAAAACTCTATTGCTAATGTTTGCATGCTAATGACCACCGACAAATTCTACAAATATAGAAATTTTATTAAAAGAGTTGCTGGCTACTTTTGACATCAAAAATTATGTTAATTATTCCCTCCTTGAATCCTTGAAAGAAGCTTTTCTACCAGAGCATTATTACATTAAGCACTGACAAATTCAATTTTATTATTTTGAAACAATGTTGATCTTGGCCAGAAAATTTTCAAAAAATCAAAAACAAATCAGTCATTGTTACCTCCAGTAAACATCCTGTCTCACAAAAATGTATCTGAAAAGGAAATGATATTTAGATTCATTCCTAGATGCTAGGTAGATTTAGTACACAACCCAATATAACATTAAATCCAAATGTTAACAATCATAAAGAAAATAGGGGATGTGACCAACAGGAAGTACTATCTCTAAATATCCATATCCACATCAGATGGGGATACTGACCTAGGTACCAGGCAATTTCTTCGGACCTTGTAAACAAATAACTAGGACAGTTTTTTATTTTGCAATTTCAATAATTATTTTGACAAATTTAAACTATTGTTTCAATATATTTTTAATTGGATTGCATTAAAATAGAAACCCTCATTTTGGAGTCTGTCTAGGTTGGCTAGATTTCCTTCTCTGTGATCGGTGTTTAGTCACACCAGTATAACCATTCAATGTAATGGTTTGGAATCCTATTCAGCCAAAGTGAGAAAACTCTATTTTTGATAGGAGAAATATAATATTGTCGTATACATTACAGCCAGTTTACCTCACTGGGAGGCATGACTGATCAGACTGGCCAGGTACTCGTGGGAGAGAATGTTGGAGCTACCCAGGCAAGGATTTCACCTATTGATTTAATAAAACTAACTTGGTTTGAAGAGGGTAGTAGATACAACCACACCGAGGGCTCCTGCAGAACCATCTGCGGTCATTACACTCAGGTAAAAGTCACAATATCTTTCCGTTTTGTAAAATTTGACGTGAATTCTTTGGTTTGCACTTTGTCCTGAGTTAGAAAGGTGAATCTGAACCTGCGTTATTAATTTATAGCTGTATCACTTGTCATTTTTACTATACAGATACATCTCGACCATATCTAGGTCAATTATGAACATCAATGTCACTGGTTCAAGGTTAAATGAAAAAAATTACATATTGCACTAAAACAAAGGTCAAGGTATCTCAATATCGTGGTTAAATGGAAGGAAAATCAATTTTCTGTTGATTGCAAATGTCTTTATAATTTATGCGTTCCGCGGATAGTATGCCTTCGACTGAAAAGCATTCTTGTTCACAAACTCATTCCATCTAGTTATTAACTTTCCACACAGCAGATAAAAACGTAATGAATGTTGTGTCTTGTTTAAACTCATCGTAAGCCTGCCATAGCCGAAATCGGACAGTTGACTCCTTAGCATATTAGTTATCATATTTGGTTGATGATCAGTAGTTTTTTGGCTCAAACTTTACTTAAGTCTTTCTGGATTTTCAATTTACTGTTATCTCATTTCTAGTTTAAAAATGTAAAAAAAAACTAAATTGGTTAAACTCCAAATACATTATATGAATTCTAACGAAAATAATTTAATTAACAATTGGGTTTTTCCTTAATTATCGTTGAATTCGATGAATTCAATGAATTTAAAATTTGGTGATGTCACTGAAAGAAGGTCACCTACATTTAGTGACCGTCACTATGTAAAGAAAATAATATTTAGTCTTGATTGTTACTTAAATTCCATGTTTTCTATTTTTTGTTGCTTAACTAAATACTGTTTGTCATTTGTAAATATCATGCTATAATTTCAATCAATTTATGTGGGCACCTTGTATTTTGTTTTATGGCTACCTGCTTATATCGTAGACACATCACTATGAATCTAATTCAATGAATTCATTGAATTCGATGAACAAATTATGGAAAAACTCAAATGTTTTGACTCTTTATAAGCTTGTCTGGGCGAACTCGTACATGGTGGGCTGTGCCATCGTGCATTGTCCAACTGTAGCGGGCTTTCCGTTTCCAAATACGTTCGTCTACGTCTGTAACTATGCACCTGGAGGGTAAGTCATAAAAGGCCAAATTACTGATTTCTTGTACCTTTCAATAACCTTGAAGCCAATTTTTGAATTTGAAAACATACCTTTTTCCATACGTGTGGCTTACTTGTTTGGATTGGATTTCAAAATTAGCTATGACACTTTTTTCGAGAAAAAATCAGCCACTTTGGCTAAACTTCAGGGGTCCACAGGTCGTATTCAGATGGGGGTGCTGACGAAGGTGCCTGACAATATCTTACGACTTCATGACCATTTATAGGATATCAATAAGAAAAATGGCACTTGGGTTTTTACGCAATTTCAACATTAATACAGTGTACAAATCTATCAGCTAATCCAACCAATCAGTGGACTGCTGCGCTACAATCCTATTCGTTGTTAGTCTAAATTCTGCAAAGGTGTGAAACAGGGGATTCAATTGGCCTGTATTCAGTGTCGGAATGCGCAAGAAATCTCCTAATGATTTGACTAATGCTTCAATGTTTCACAAAAAAGAATAGCTTACTGACCAGATGTCCGTATTGGACTACAGGTCAGTAAACAAGTGGAAGCAAGTGGAATTTATGACTATGTCCATTGCAGGAATATACTCGGCCAGAAGCCTTACGTTGCAGCCTAGAACTTATAAAGATTTGACAAACGGTTCACGCATGATATGAATTTCTTTTCTTCGCTTGTACTCTGTCCCTAAAATTCAAATAAAATTTTAATCCATATGATATTTATGTGTGTCTGTTGTATGATACTTATTTAGGTATTTCATGATAAATAAACCTGAGAGATCTATCGCATCTGACAGATATACGATGCAATTTTTAAGAAATATTACAATAAAAATTTTACAGGTGAAGATTTTACCAGATCATTGCTAGAATTTAAAAATGATTGATGACCAGTGCCCTTTATCAAATTCAGAATTTTATAGACTGGTGTAGTATCGTTTACGGACCCCACGCCCCCTCCATAATAAGTCACCCCCTCCTGTAAATAACGGGCCTCCTCCCTGAGGTTCAACTTTCCTGGTTGATACTATTAGCCCTTGAGCCCTCAGCTTGCATTTACCCTTTGTCCCTCTACCTTCTTCTCTCACAGAAACGTTTTCAATTAAAGTATAATAACCTATTGAACAAGAAATTCATCCTGCCTGAACGCAAGAGGCATACGGCTTGCCGCGTAGCAAGTACTTGCTCTGCTGTCCTATCATGAGGGGGGTACCCATCCCAGTCAGGGGGGTACCCCATACCAACGAGGGGGTAACCCCATCCCAGGGGGTTCCTCATCACTGCCTGGGGGTACCCATTTCATCTAGTAGTATCTCCCATCCTGACCTGGCTGGGATTTCGTGGTTTCGAAGTTATTACATTGATGAAGTATATCCATTCTAGCAATGATCAGTATTCCTAAACAATCCTCACCTGTAAAATTTAAATTCTGATAATTCTTAAAATTTTTATTTTATTTCTGCAAGATTTGCTTATAGTGAAAAACCTTATTGTCAATCAATAAGATTGCATAGGGACCTTTACATTTAACAGATAAAATAGATGCATAGAAATAAAAACTCCATTATCAATCGATATTGCATCAGTACGTTTGCATTTGATCGATTTTAATCGAAATAGACAGACAAAGGTTCTTATTTTTCACATTTTAATCTTTCATTTAAATCTTTCATTTTCATGTGAACGTATTTACCACGGGTAAAGAGATTGATTGAAGAGATTAGATAGACAGGTAGACTCTTAAACACTGATGATGCTTTTTTCGAGACTACAGATTCAACAAAGTATGACCTATAGGGTCGGACAGTCTGAGACTGGCAAGACATGGCAGACTAGCAGAGTTGGATGACCATTAGACTTCTAAATCAGTGATGGACAGTGTGTATGCAATTGTCACAGGAGGCAACTATATTTTTGCTGGAACTTTTTAAAATCCCTCGATGTCAATAAAGAAAAGAAATGTCTGATTTGTCTTGGAAACCAAAACCTCGATTGATTTTCTACCGAGTTGACGATTACATTTCAGTACTAGCCAACCGCTATTTGGCTGAGTATGGATGTTCTCTTTTGGACACGCACTTCCTTTATGGATCCCCTGTTTTTCATTCAAATGAAACAAATGGAACTTTTTGGACAAATGTACCACCTAACAAGAAAGTCCTCCTGCGTGACCGCCAGAGGCGTACCGTCCGCGCCGTACATCCGTCCTGGTTTCCTGCCGGGGAGACGGGGTACCCAAATCCTATCCCAGCCAGGGGGTAAGGAGAGCAGAGTACCACCCTTCCCCTCCCCAGGTAGGATAAGCTTGTGTTTACCACCCCCGTCCCCCCGAGAAAGGACTTGAAACCAGACACCCCTCCCCCAGAAAGAAACTGGGACCAGAGGACTAGGGTGCAACGCACCTTGCGCACTACCCCAGAAGGGACCTGGATGGAACCAGAGGCTGTAGACCAGAAACTTGGGTACCCCATCCCCCTGTGGATAGACAGACAGATGCCTGTGAAAACATAATTTCCAGTCTTACAGCTTTACTACGTGTGCGGGCGGTAATAAGTTTACTCCACGATTTTGAAATATGTGTATTGTATTTAATTTCGCTCAAAAAACAGAAATATTGAATTTGACTTTAAATTTATTTTAAATACAATGTACATGAGAAACTATTTCCATAAGGATCCGTTTTATATGCAAATTACGCTCTGAGGTTAGTTTAGTATCCAGAACAGTGGATTGGATCCGATGTTATGTTCCAACTGAAGTAGACAAGAACGTTCATAAAGATTCAATAGTAAATCGTTTCTGAAAGTTACTAAAGTTAAATCTAATACTTTCTCTTTCGGAAATGCCAGAGATAATTGTAATTGTGTCCAACTAATTACTTATGTTATCTAATCTGTACCCTTGTGGTTCAGACAATCGTGTATGGTGCTACAACTCTGACGGACCGATTTCATTTCTTGCGTGACTTGCAAACTTGGTGTATTCGAGTTTGCGTTATGAAGATGCATTCTGTAGAGTTCTATAAAATCTGGTAAATCACTGAAGCGTGAATTAGGATGAATTCTAATGTTCTCTCTGTTGTCTGTGTCTCTGTGGCGCTCTGCTAGCACCTCTGACTCTTAAGCAAGAGGTAGTGGGTTCAAATACCACATTTTTACAACTTTTTATTATAAATTCTGTACAGTTTCTACAGAATCTCATTAGAAAAAACTCGATTACCTGATTTTTGGTAGCAACGCGGCATCACATCCCAGCTTTCATCCCAGCAGCATCCACGTTTTAAACAATATCTTTTTCTTATTCCGGGATGTCCACACGGCTTTCTTTCTATCAGCTGAACCTGTTAAAAACTTTTAAATATGAGTCAAAGGTGTACCATCCGCATAGCACATAGATCAGAAAAACATTTACAAATAGACAAACAATTGATTTCCTTTCATTTGACCTTGATACTGAGTAGCCTTGATCTTGACCTTTAGATGACTTTGACCTTTTAAATAAATTTTAGTGGAATATAAACATACAGAAGTAATGGTTAGGTAAAAATATGTCAGTTTTTCATTTGACTTCGATCTTGACCCAATGACCTTGATACTCAAACTTGACCTAGATATGGTCAAGATGTATCTACATACTAATATTGAGGTTCCCAGTTTTAGCGGTTCAAAAGTTATAGCCTGAACAGACAGACACACAGACAAACAGATGGACCCGACTGAAATTATAACCTATCCGCATATGCGATGGTAAAAATATGTTTTTCACCACATTACTGAAATCCTAAAATTAGCAGTAAGATGTCATTGAGCATGAAAGAACGAATTGATCTCATCCATCACATGCCAGCTAAGCAAAGTAACACTAATATTTTTAAAGTGTATTTTTTTAAAAATATACTTGTCTCTCTCCAAATGAATAATGTAAATAACGTATGAAGCAAGCTTACCTCACAAACGAATTGCCTTTCTGAAAAAGTAATGTAATTAGATTAAAAGTCAGTTGAATGTTTTCAGGAAAAAAAACTTCACCTCAAGTTTGAACCCTACCATATTTCACAGTAAAATTGTAATGATGTATTTTTACAGGGTTTGAGATTATGAAAATTCATTACCAGCAATCATCACTAATTTTTCGTAAGTGGAATTCTTGAATATTTCAGTAAATTTTAACCTTTATCAAACGGTCCGATCAAATAATGAATTACAACTGTATATCTGTCTTAAAATAGTACCAATGTCACCATCTACATTTCATTTACATTAAAAAAAATATCGCAAATTAGACCATTACGCAAAACGTTTTTAGCGATGATTGCTTGTAATGTACTGGCACCATAGTTTTTTCATACCATTTTCTTCTTTTTCTTTTTTTATATGATTGATGGCCATTAATGAATAAGGAACTGTTGAGAAACTAGTATTATTTTGTTTTTTTATACATCGCTGAAATCAGCAGGCGTCAGTATTGACGGAATAAAACGTAACGAAGATGTTTGAATTTTTACCGTTTATCTGCATGGCGACAGCATTCAGGTCCTCTTCAGCTTTAGCCTTGTAGGTAAAAACCGTCAGAATCAGGTGTAATAAAACGTAGAGCATCTTGTAGCCCTGATTCCCTGTCAACATCTTCCAAATCTCCGGGTTGTTTAACTAAATAGTGTTCCGGACAATACTAATCTGCATATAAGCTGAAAAATTAGATCTACCACGTTAAAAATATTCTTAAAGCTCGGGAGAGAAAATTAAATAGATAAAATCAACAGGTGACAATCGTGTAGGATGAGAGAAAATGAAACGAAAATATCAGCCTTATTTTTTGTATTTGAGCAATAATTACTTAATAATTTCCCACTTTGCAATCGAATTCAATGCAAGTGATGAAAAAATTAATTATATTTCTTGCCTACTGTACTCGGTGAAATAAATTGATTAGGTTTTCAACACATGTGTGGCAAAGTGAGAAGAAAACAAGAATGCCTTTCAGTCGAATGCATACCATCTGAGTAACACATAGATCACAAAAAAACATTTGTAAATAGACAGAAAATTCATTTCTATTCATTTGATCTTGATACTGCAGAATATTGATTGTGACCTTCAGATGACCTTGATCTTTTTAGTGAGTTTTAGTGGCATACAAGCATACAAAAGTAACAATGAGGTAAAAATTTGACCTTGTCCTTGAGCCAATGACCTTGCTACTCAAATTTGACCTAGATATCATCAAAATGTATCTGTATACTATAATAAAGTCCCTAGCTTTAGCAGTTCAAAAGTTATAGCCTGAACAGACAGACAGACACACAGACATACAAACACATAGACAAACAGACAGACCTGACTGAAAGTATAACCTATCCGCACACGCGGATGGTAATAATAATATTTGTCAAATATACGTTACCGTTTGTCATGTTGGCATCACGTAGGATCTCCTCCTGTGGAACAGACGGTTTTGACATTGGTAGACGTTCGTGCAGGAAAATGTTCATCGAGTTATTTCACAAACACAATTGGGAATGTTGGCATTACTGCCAACTTTGTATTTCCATAAATTTGCAATTATCTTCTTTAACTGATCTTAGTAAATGTGATATTGAAATCAAGACTTATATGACTCCTACTTTGCAATGTTGGAAACTTCATTGATCTAGATAATGTTAAATGGCACAGCTAAAACAAAGGTGCCCCGGGGTTTGAATCCCAAACCTCTGGATCATCACTCTAATGCTCTACCAACTGAGCTGAGTCACTATTTGTTTGTCTGTGTGAATTATTAAGGCCTTTATAAAGCCATGCTCTATTCATTCTAGAACTGAACAAAGTCCAACATCTCAAGTGGTGCATGAAACAAAGCTCACTTCAGAAATCTCCTGCCCAACATGTTCCAGCCAAGGTCAGTTGGTAGAGCATAAGAGTGAAGATCCGGAGGGTTTGGGTTCAAACCCTACTACAGTGGCAGATCTAAGGGAAGGTGCCAGGGACTTCCCCGGGTCCAATTTCTTTCATTTTCATGCATTTTTCTGGAACAATTTGGCAAAATAATAGGTTGGCGCCCCCACCTTAGGGTTTGGCATCCCCCCCCCCCCCATCCCCCACCTGGGAAATCCCGCGTACGCAATTGCAATGGGGGCAATTTTTGACGAAATTTATTTTGATCTGTGCAACTTTAGATCTGTCAGATAACCTGATAGAAATGCATCAGAATTCCTTATCGTGAAAAACTCAAATGTTGTCATTCCTGTATTACAGAGAATTTGTGAAAATCATTATTTACATATTTAGGACTTGTCTGTCACTTACATACTGAAAACGTTCGGTATAAATATCATCAGTGCCTCCAGATGTACGTAAGGAAGTACGGCTTTTACTCGTTGTAAGTCACCTTCATTGATCTGGGATGCTCGCAAGATTTACGGACATGGTGCAAGGAGCATTTTGTAGTGATTGGTGGAAACAACAAAGATAATGACAACCATAGACGATTTATAATTACACATAGTCAAAGCATCCAATATTTGTGTATTATTATTGTACTGTCAAGCTTGTCGTCAGCATAAGCATTCCTGCAAAAGACAAATGTTTCTGCGGTGTGACTAACTCTATGTCCCCGTTTCTCTTCCTTCATTACCGTACGTAGTACGGCGGCAAGGTACTGTTTTCACAGGTGTTTGTCTGTCCACAGGGGGGAACCGAGCCAGGTCCAGCCAGAGGGGGGGTACCCGAACTAGGTCCAGCTGGGGGAGGGTAACCCCCTGGCCAGAACTGGGGTACCCCCTCCCCCCCCCCGGATAGGTCAGCAGAGCGAGCACTTGCTACGCCGCAGTCGGTATGCCTCTTGCGTTCACGCAGGAGAACTTTCTTGTTCACAATTAAATTTTCTTAGACCATATCATTTACTCCTCTCCTCTCAAGATATTTCAGGTTAGTTTTACCAAAGCAGTGGTGGATCCAGGATTTCCCAGACGGGCGGGGAATCCCCCGCCCGTACCTGCATCCCCCATCCCCCAAGTCAACCTATCAGTTGGCCAATTTCTTTTACCAAAAACTGCGTGAAAATGAAAAAAATTGGACCCGGGGCAGGGGCGCGTCCCTGGTGCCCCCTCCCCTCGTTTAGATCTGACAATGCCTACCCTAGAAGCTACTCACAAGTTATGCCACAACAAATAAAATTAAGTTTATTTTTGTCTTTTTGGGCCTTGTGAGAAATTACTCCACTACTGCAGTGTATGCGTATGCTTTGAACCTTTTGTGAAATATGACAAAGGTAAACAGTTTTTGGTTTTCCAACTGCCATCTCATGTACTTCGTCTGCTCAGTGTTTAAAAAAAAGTACGATAATCGCCTCTACTTGCCACGAGTTTTTGCAGGAGGTTTGCGTTATGAAGAATTGACCATAATTTGCTGCCATCTGGTGTAATATGTGAAAAACATTCTTGCGCTTCTTTCTTTGTGAAATTTCTGCGGAAATAAATTACTTATTTTGAATTTATAAGCGTGATTTTGAAAAGCGGGAAACATTTGGTGACGTTTTAGTGTCAAGGACATTAAACCAAACAACAATGGCAATGTAAACACAACAGGAAATTGAGAATTTTTTGCTAATTTACACCATTAATCAGCAGGTAAAATTAATTGGTAATGTTACTGAAAAAAACATTAATGTCATAATATATTGTGATAATTTGGTAATGTTATCTCTAATAGTTTCGAAGTAATAAGCTTGAACCTTATACTTAACCTTCGCCGAATATTTAAATCAGAAAACACATTGTTGATACTAATATAAACAACAAAGTTGATAATATCATGATGAATATTAAAATTCACGTTTTATTTGGAAAATAATAATTAGCTCGAACAAAGGCAAAAAATGGCAAAATGTTTAGTTAAAGTGCAAATCAATTTTCGGATGCTACTTTATCTAAAAGTACTGTCTCCCCGTCCGGGAATCGAACCCGGGTCTCCCGCGTGACAGGCGGGGATACTTACCACTATACTAACGAGGATTGACTGCAATATAGATATTCCAAATATATTCCAATGAACTAAAATGGTAGGCGAAATTTCCATAACTAATACACTATACAATATAAATTTCAATAAAAGTAATCTGATCTGCTCCCGGAAATACCAATTGTTTTAACCTCTATCGTTTCAGGAAAGGAGTAAAATTAAATGTTTGCCAAGAGTAAAGTACTTTTTAAATTTACACAACAGGTCTTGGTTCTACAACGTAAAATCAATGCAACATACTGTGCTACTAATTAAACATTATAAAAAGTGTTGGAGATGTCACTGTTTGCACAAAAAAGGGCCAATTTTCAAAACTATTATGACATAAACTTTGACAAACAAGTGTCTTCAAAATGTCAAAGAAAACGACTACAATCACAATGATTAGGATTAACTTTGGCTGGGAATTTTATTTTTCTATTCTAGTTGTTGGTGGATTACTTTCAATTTCGACAATTTTCCAAAACAGATACTCTTATTCACACACGGATAAAGTAGACAAGTTTACATTTCTACCACCTTTTCGTGCAAACAGTACGACTTCATTCAGATCTAAATTGAAATGGAGTAATGATGACTTAAGAAATGTTGTTCTCACAATGTTCAGCACATCTCAGGAGGACCCACAGCCGCATAGGCGGATGCCGTCTACAATGGACTCTACTTTCAGTCATCCCTTTTCGGAGATTACCAAACTCCAGCGTTGAAGGAGAGATGGTTTGAGTAGTGTAGTTGCTAGTGTAGCATAGCATGAAATGACGTCTCATCCATCCATTTGATCATAAAGTCCCTAAGTCTCGAGAAATGAATAGACTGTGCGTTGCTTCTTTACTCTTGTAACCAAATGGATCCTTCCAAAAGAAGACATCAGCTAAGTCTACCATGAGTACATATTTGTACTTTTTATACTTCAGCCAGTCACATGGTTAACTTCTACGTCACTGCCAAATTTCTGAACATAAACGCAATAATATTTCATGACAACCTTTCGCTGGAATTTGTCGGTAATTACTCTACAAGTAACATTCAATTCAAACGCATTTCTATGGATCCTCATTTGAGTATCAACGACTACAGATTTTTAGTTTACAATACAGTAAATCAGTATTTTGCCAGGATAATTGTCAGGCTGGTAACCTAAATATACTACTTAATTAAGGTACAAAGCTTTGCTTGGTTTAAATTCTTTCTAGCCAGCAACTTAGGTAAGAGTATAACACTTTGTAACAATCATATATCCGTGAATTGTCTCAAAAGTCAGTTATTTCCCACCAAAATATTTCAAATTAATCGAGGCGTGTGGTTTGTTCTAGCATATTGCTTAAATATGAGAAAATGATAGAATAGGCAAAGCAACATAAAGCAACATTTCAAAAATATATCTCATGCAGAGTTGACGCAGGAGCCTATTTATTGTGATGTTTACAATTTTAGTCAGTTGTTCCACCACATACACCCTGCAGGAACATCACAAATTTCTGACTAAAACGGAGATACAGTATCACTAATTTCTCACGCACTGAAGTCAATGGGCAGATTTTTTGGGGGATTTTCCCACTAGAAAATCTGTAAATATCTCAAACATCTGAGCATTCACTCTGTAAATTATGATATAGTTTGAAAGGATTTTGTATTGGAATTTGGTACCAAATGATATTTAAATGTAAATATGCAGGGAATTAAAGAAAA
>JBCAUG010010349.1:0-11160 GCA_038406175.1 Haplosyllis leylae
TGGTAACAGTATAAAAGAAAAATAGAGAGAAGTTTTGCCAGAAACAGTATTTGCCATTAATTTACACTATGACATTATGAGGCTAATTTTCTTGTCAAATACTTGAAAGACATGAAGAAAAGAATTGATGCGTTACGCGCCTGCAAAGATAATTTTTCTGTGATGTTGGCATCAGTGTTCCGTGCTTCAGTGCGATGTTTACTGAAGAACAGAAACCGTTGGGTGTTCTTCGTTTCACTTTCACCATGCTTCCTTTTGGAGTTGTTCATAGAATTGCAACATCGATTGTCAAAATGTGAAAGTTGCTTTTCGCAGCTTCAGGTTCCTTTCATATTCTCCAGATTTAAAAAGAAGAAGAAAACCCTGACTTTGAAGAATATTAGGAATATTTGTCTTCAGAGGAAATAATTTATCATCATCACGTGTTTTATCTTTCATACATTCCACATCTTAAAGATACGGATAAATTAATGAGGATAAAAATTTAATTGGGGAAAAGCTGAGTGACATTTGAAAGAAGTAAAAATTGCTCAAACTAGTTGATAACTCATTGTACAGTGTGTGTGTTTTTTGAAACAATGTTCTTATGTCATATACATGTACTGTAACCAAATGAGGAAATGGGACAGTTTTGGGAATTTGGTGAGTAGGCATGACTGTGCTCAATGTAGCAAAATAACGTCCATGATATATCTTATGCGCCAAAGTTTACTCTGTTTGCTTAAAGAAATGGTGCACTTAACTCTCACTTAAGTTCAACTATCTTTCTCTTTGCAGATTTTTGCATTTGAATTAGATACGTTTGGATAGATCAAGATGTCTGTGGATCCTGCCTTCAGGAACATATCTAAACATCAAACATGTTTTATTATTTGGAGAATAGAGGTAAGTGGCTCAGGATACAGAGCATTTCTACCCGAATGGGACATGTTTGTATTGTTGTATTATATTATCTTGTAAAAATCCAAAGGGTTTGTTCTGAATAAATCTGTAACTGGTTTCAACGGTCACCTCTTGTTTATGAACATCTGTCAAAAATATCATTTGTTAAGCGACAGTGGAACATCTAGTCACCATCTGCTTTGTTTCCGAGGTCTGAACGATCACCGAAAACAGATCACCTAAGTGCATATTCACTGTGTGGCACGTGAACAATTCCTGTAAGATGTAACTGTGATTCCTTGTTTGTTCTGTTACTACTCATCCCGCCCAGATACGCCCGCAAAGCAGATGAACCATAAGAGTCCACATGATTGAAGACAGTCAATAGATGTATTCAGCACAGTCCGCAATTTATGGGCTCCAGGTCACCAGGCCCATTTGTGTGGTCGTGGGGACTTTTTGAAGCTATCCTAAGAAGGTACACAATTATGCAACAGTTGTTACGATTCTGCATTGAAATAATGTATTTCATTTTAACAGAACTTCTCTCCGGTACCTGTTCCGATTGATCAGTATGGCACATTCTATGACGGCGATTCGTACATTATATTATCGGTAAGTGCAGAAAATAATCATTGACATATGTTTGAACACGCGGTTCCTTGTAAATAATATTCTCAAACCTATCATCCCATATACTTGTATTAAGTACGTTTCGGTTGCATTGTTAGTTTTAAACAATGATTGATATGTATTGGTTTTAATAAATACGCTTTCAGCTTATTAAACTAAGCTATCTGTAGATGTAAACTTTACATCTACTGTTTTATAATAATTTTGCTCCGTTTCTTGCGCTACGTTCAAGAAAATAGACCACGCATGAGCAAGGCTCCAAATGGCATAGCTACTATTTTCATGTGAAAAAAAAACTATGAAAAGAAATGGCCAGAAAAGGCATTTATTTTAGACGAGAGTTCAGTAAGTCAGAAGCAGCATGCAACTTGGCAGTTTTCGCTGCGAAGAAATTAAGTTTCATTCACTGCGGCTGAAAACATTATGAAATAGCCACAGTTACCACTCAGTAACATAATTCCTTTTGAAAATAAGAATGAAAAAAAATAGCATTATGAACAGTTTGATTATCGATCGATGAAGTACATTTAATATTAATAAAAATTGGTAAAATTATTCCTGTCCGTAGGCATTGACCATGCAATACTTTAATTTTCTCTTGAAAAGAAAGCAACTTCAATTAATAGGTAAAAGAAAAGCGAGTTAAATATTTATTCTACTAAAAAAGCTTTATTTGTTGTTTTTAATTGTGCGTTTAGAGTAAATGGTAAGCTATAAGCCTTTTGTGTTCATAAGCTATACCTTTTTAAGCATTTTGCTACCTGTTATATCCCTTTCTCTAGGGCGAAGCTAGGGGTCAGCCCACGGGGGTACTCACAAAGGTAAGTCCTCCCTACCCACCTTAATTCCGTAGAATTTCAAGTCTGTTGAAAATGGGTTACTGTGTAGAGAAATTCAATTGTATAGATAACGATATAGATTGTAACGTTCATATAATATGATACGCATGTATTTTACAGTATGTAGGGCATGGACATTATCTGGTTGGTTTTTACAGATGTAATTACTACATATGTGTACCCTGCGTAACCACCGTTACCACCATGTAATAAATTTCTGTAGTTATAACTGTTTTCAAAACTGTTTCCTTTTGGAAAGAACATCTAGCAAAGGGCAATACCAGTGCTCAAGATCTTGTTACTTGTCAAATGGTCCCCGACTAGAGAACCAAAATGAAAAAAGAGAAGTCCAAATTCGCAACTCGCTGTGGCTTTTAATATATTTGCGCCTTGATGCTATGTATAAAGGTGTAGTCGAGATTTTTTATTACCAGGAATAGTAATTTAAACAATTTGGAAAATATGATATTAAATGTTCAGCCGTGTACCAACAAAAATACTTGATTAAATGCTGGACTTTACAAATTAATAAACTTTTCGACATTGGCTAATTATATCAATGCACGAGTTATTTTTGGCTCATATTGTACCGAGTTTTCTGCTCTTGATCATATTTTCGGCAAGTTTACTGAACAGTTCTTCAATTTGCGGTTAAATGGGCGAAAACACACTAAACTATTGTTTATGTTCCTCTCCACCACCCAGCTCTTTCCTTGTTTAAATTGTCGACGTGTCGACTTTAAGGAAACTTTTCATGATATTAAGTGTTCATCTTACACTGAAATTATTGAATATGATAACGGTACTCTCATTCCACTAAATTCCACTGCGTTTGAATGAGTTAACGAAAACACTGCATGTATGTGTTTTCCTAATGTATTTATTATTTTCCTTGCGAAAATGGGCAATGATTAGACCCACAACTGTAGAAAGCATCAACCTGTCATTGTTGTGATACTGTTGTTAAATTATTATTATTTAAGTATGATCCAACAAACAAGTGCATTTATAACGCGAAAGTGTAAAAATGATAGAACAGCCAATCTTTTGTAAATAAAAGAGTGAAGTGAACTACAGTGAACATTCATTGTCACACAAAATTTATCTGCTATGTGCATCAAGATCTAGAATCAACGACGAATAGTAATATTTGTTTTAAAGTAGTTTTCAGTTATGTAAAATACGGGAGCTCGCTTGCTGCTATTGCAAAGATTGATGTTTGTTTTTGTACTCGCGAACATTTACTAACGTTATATTAACGATATATTGAGGTTCTTTCCCACCGAACGAAAGTGAATACAAGTGTGATGTCAAAAACTGTTCAGATTCTTACCTATTCCTAAGCTTTATGAGCTGCTTTATCGAAATGATGGGAACCTCATTTAACGTCACCTTTGTCTTCGTTTTGCTAGGTACTAATAGAGCCTTAAATGTTTTGTTTTGGAGCAAAAATTAAAACTTGTCTTCTTTTGTTTTGCAGGCAAAAGACATTCGTGGTGGATCTTTAGACTTCAAAATTCACTACTGGCTCGGAGAGAACACAACCCAGGTAAGGAAAATTGAAACACGGAACATTAAATCAAATGGTACCTGGATGCATTATCAAGTTTCAGCACAAAAGCCATTTTTAATTTTGTTTTGAGTTTTACTGTGTGCCTTTGAAATCATTTTACTATGAGCAGGTTGCATTCATAAAGCTTCAAATCCTTGTTTCCATGGAAATGAAAGAGACCTGCTATTACTAGATGGTCTTTCGAATGAACGTGTCGAACAGTATCGATCACTTAAAAGTTGGGCAAAAACATGGGAAATGTAGGTTATTAATGCACATGAATTTTGGGACTAGTGAGATGATATTGAAAAGTGCGAATATCTAATGCCAGAAATAAAAGTACATTATTGGTGTAATAAAGAGCTAATGATTAATATTTCAATTCATGTCAGGACGAAGAATTACATTGCCAAGTACATGCAAACATTTATTTGTCGATGTCTTTATCAAGTACATGTAAATATTATTCTTTCAAAGTTTTCAAAAAGGCATCAAGGGTATAAATATATGTATAAAAAGTTTCAACGGAACCTTTACTTTCTAACTTAATCCCAAATATTGGAACAATTGATCTCCAAAAAAGGAAATAGTGTTAAATTTTCACAATTTAAACCACATTAAATGATCGTATTGTGACAACAGGTATAGTTTATTCATTCCCGTCGATTCACATTCTTATATTTCACCGGCACATGATTTGATAAATAAAACGTTTTTGTTGGAAGCAAACAGAGTTTCAATGATCTGTCGTGCTTACGTGCTTGTTCAAAGTGGCAAAGAGGGAGGATTGTCTTTTTTCGGTAATGATAAAAACACGTTTTCTTTGGAATCAAATTTACTTTCTGTATCATAAAACCGTCTGGAAGTCGCCTGAAAGATATCAGATTTTTGCTGAGCAAATAGCACTGACAAACTCCAAAAAGTAATTTTAATATGAATTGAAATACATAAATGGTTAAATTGTTCCATGCACTGTGTTACTGTCTCATGTATTCAGAATTGGAGTATTGGTGGCTGCTTTGCAGTGTATTGTACGTTTACTGAAGAAAAGGGATTTTAATTGTCAGGATGAATCAGGGACGGCAGCACTGAAGACCATAGAACTTGACGATCACTTGGGAGGCAGTCCGCAGCAGGTCAGGGAAGTTCAGGGCCACGAGACCAAAAAGTTTCTCGCGTACTTCAAAGCAAAAGGGGGAATAAAGTAAGTACTACACATTTCAAAAAGTAGAAATATGGTCGTTTTGCATGTGCAAACTGAGCTTGGCTTTCAAAGTAAGAGACATAGTTGAAGCCTAGATTCCCTTAATGTAGAGTTAAATACCTATTCCAAAGATAATGGGTGTGAGGTGCGTCTACGTGACGGATGTGGGGTGTAAAAGAAAATTGGAACGTAACTAGTTTGTGAAATTTTGAGAACCAACGTTAAACGGTTTAAACTATCTCACAGTCAACATGTTGCATGTGTAACCATTGTTGTGCTGCGTGTTGCCATAGATACGTTAAAGGTGGCGCTGCGTCAGGATTTCATCACGTCGAACACAAATTCAAGCCTCGGCTGTTGTGGGTGAAGGGAAAACATACGCCAAGAATTAAGGAGGTAATGGATGCGAGCGAAATGCGGAAAATATCTGGAGTGTGATACGCAAGCCTCTCAGATTGTGCATAGTTGCGACAATTTATAAGAGGATTTTTGGATTTCTTTCAGATTTTGTTACAAAATATATTTTAAGTACATTCCTGTCATCTTGCACAATCAGTGGTGGCTTAAGTGACATAATTTAATTTCACGAAAAGTTTACATCAAGTGTCTGGAAAAAACGAACCTTTCCTGTGCAGAAAAAAAATCTGAAAGCTTTTTTAACCTGTCAATGCAATTTTCCAGAATTTGTTGTGAATTTTTAGTGAAAATCATGATCTAAAATTACACCTTATAAAGGTTATAATTAATCTATATTTTTTGTACTTTTATTTTTGCCAACCAATCAGATACATGCTTGGAGGTCACAAGTCAGGCTTTTCACATGTTGAGCATGTATTAAAACCGCGTCTAATGTCCGTAAAGGGTAAACACACCCCAAGGATTCGCGAGGTAACCGGTCAATGTATAGTCGTAGCACGTGCAGATATTGCACGCATTTTGTTGCATTGAAGCTTCGAATTCTTCTTGGGGTTTTTCTGTTTCAGGGATCTATGCTTAAAGAGAACACTCTTTAGAAAATATAAAAAACGTTTAGTTCACATCACAATAAATCTCAAGGATATATATTAGCGCCATGACACAGCTTTGACTTTCTATTCAGAGATAAAGGCTCAGTAAACGAGTGTTCACTTTTAGCAGTGTGTTCATTTTGCTTGTTTCACTATGGCTAGCTACGAAATTTTATTGCGGTTTTGCGAAGTCGTATTAATTATTTCTATCCTAATTTGTGACTGTCTGTTGAGCTTTACCACCGTAAGTCATAGATCTATAAGTATTCACCGCCAGTAGCACACGAGAAATCTCCTGAAAAAGATGTTTTTAGATAAACGCTCCAATCTCAGTATTGTTCAAAGGAAAAAGTTTAGAATGTTTTAGCACTGTCAGTATTCATGTAATCTCTGTCTATTCGTGCACATTTCATTCTCAAATCACCATGATGTACTTTTTGCCGTACCATGCAAATGGACTTATTGTTGAAGAGTACATTTGCGCGGCACGTTAAATTAGCATTGATCTTTGCATCGATACACAAGTCAGGGGTTCGACCTTCTTTTTATGCTAAATTTGTACTCTGACTTTTGCAGCTTAGTTTTTTCGCAAGTAAGAAAATACATTTTATTATAGTCGCTATTGATGTGTTTGGATTGAATTAATTTGTTTCCAAAATAAGTTGTAAATACGTGTGTACTCTTTCGAAGGTTTGCTTTGTTTGTGCATCTTAAATATAAAATCCGTTTGTCATAATCATTTAATTGTACAGTTGTGCTTAACATTAACGGTCACGTCCTAGGAAAATATCGCTGGTTTCAAGAAGATTCGCCATCAAAATCAGTGTCATCTAAATTGCACATTTCACGTTCCAAGTAGCCAGTAAACGTCCATCAGACCGTTCTTGAGAGGTTCCACTGTATCTACCAGATCGAGTTTATGTTTCCGATTAACTAAGCAAAGATAATGAAAAGAAATCGATTCTCTCTAACAATTAGCTAAATCTGATTCTACATAAAACATCTTGTCCGTTAATTGCCCAATGACTACAATCGTTCTACCGTGTGCATTTTTTTTCTGTTTAAATTTACATGACCGTTTTCTACTTAGGAAGTCAGTACCAAATCTCCGAAAATTTGTATAAGATGTATAATTAATGCAGATTGAAATTGGCTGGGACAAAATGAATGACGGAGACGCGTTCCTACTAGACGTAGGGAAGGCTATCTACGTGTGGAATGGTCTGTCAGCATCAGGCACCGAAAAAAGAAAGGTGAGAACACGAAATAGATACTTTGCTTTCTGTGTGCTGTGTTTCAAACGGTAATCCTGCAACGTTGCAAATTTTAACAAACACGTTTTTCATTTCATAATTTCCTGATTATTGCATGACTTGGCCGTATTTAATCTTTGGTGAAAGTGACTTTGTATCTGTTTTTTCTTTTGTAGGCCTTGGAGTATTCACGAAGAATCCGTGATGACCGTGGATCAGGAAATATCATTGTTGTCAATCAGAACGAAGAAACGTCAGACATGACGGAGGAAGAATTAGAGGTGTGTTCAAGATATGATATTAAATACCTCACAACATGCTAAAAGTCTTAACATCTCAGGAGAACAAATTGCGGTTGTGTCAAATTACAAATTGCGTGATGCTATGTAGGCTTGGATGTTAACTTTTAAAGATCTTTTTGTGATTAGGTATTTGAGGAATATTTGCCGTTGAAGCACAAGAATGTTTTGAAGCCTGCCTCGGCCGCCGGAGCAGACGACGCTTATGAACGAAAGTCCGCAGCAAATTTAAAATTATGGAAGTAAGTTGTTCTATTATTGTCTGCATTCAAAGAAAAATGCAGGCACGTACTCTGTGGTGAATTATTATTTACGCTTGTTGTTTCTAAAATATTAAATATTAAAATAGTTTATAAGTTAACTTGGTTTTTGCCCATTGCAGAGTCAGTGATGAGGGAGGAGCATTGAAGATCACGGAAATCGCCAGTAAACCTCTGAAAAAGGAGTTGTTGGACACAAATGTAAATATCTATAAATGGATCATCTTTTCTACAACCTAACACAACGAACGGAGATAAGTTAACTGTGTAGTTGAAAAACACAGAGTGCATCTCTCCGTAGATAGAGGCATATTTTGACTTATAAAGTAAAACAACTCAATGTAATGTACTGTTTTTGTTGTCGTTGATGGAAACACAAACGTTTTGTGAACGGACCGATATAATAAATAGACCCACACAACAAACAACTAAATGATTTTTTTTTTGACTTTCAGGATTGTTTCATAGTAGATAATGGAGAAGCTGGCATTTGGGTTTGGACCGGAAAGAGAGCGTCACCGAAGGAGAGGAGAGAGTCCATGACAAATGCCATGGTAATGTCTTTTGCATTTTATTCTTACCTTTGTAGACCGTCTTGGGGTTAAAAATAACGATAACGCATGAAGTAACTTCAGCCTTCAGAGATGTTTATTAGCCCTGAGCTTGGGAATGAGATGTGCCTGGAGCAGTGTCTAGCACAAGAATGATGGCACTGACAAGTGTTTGCCTTATGTAAAATGTTGCTCTTAATGGACTGGGTTAACGAATACTAATCAGTTGACGACTTTGGCCGTGAATGAGGTGTCGTTCACATTGGACTTACGTGTTGAGACAGGCATTGCATTGACTTGACCACGCAGATACCCCACAGAGACCTCTGTTTACAATGTTATGAATTTTTAATTTTCAACTTTCAGGCTTTTATCAAACAAAGGAATTACCCATCACACGTACCTGTAACTAAAGTACCCGAGAGCGGAGAACCGTCCGAGTTCAAGGCGCTGTTCAAGCAGTGGGATATCATGAGAACACCCGCGCAAATGAAGGCTTACTCGAACAACAAAATAGGTTTGACTTTTCTACATTCCCTGATATGCGCCTGAGTAACAGTTGGAAAGAAATATCTTTAGTTTTGTGGTAAGACGTCCTGCAGCGGCAATAAAAATCTTATTTACAGCAAAAATGAGTCAACAAACAAAGTTCGACGCAGCTTCTCTTCACGCAAATCCTCAAACGGCAGCAAAGGCACGGATGCCAGATGATGGATCTGGCACCAAGAAAATCTGGAGAGTTGAACGTAAAGGCAATACATACGAATTGACAGAGCTTGACAGAAAACACTATGGGTAAGTTTTGTGTATTTTATGCGCACCCCAATTTGATTTTTGTTCACGCTTTAGAAACAAAATTATGAACCATTCATACACGTATTCTTACTGATTTATTCACCGTCAAAATTCACAGGCAGTTGTTTGGAGGAGACAGTTACGTTATACTCTACACGTATCTTGTCAATGGGAGAGAATACTACATCATATACTTTTGGCTGGTGAGTACCAAACTCAAATAAATATTCGTTATGAAGGCTGTGTAATTGATTGAATTAAACTTAATGCACATCTTGAAAGTTTTGAATTATTTGCTGGACCTTACCTTTGATACAGAGCGCTAAATTTTTCCAATTGAAGGAGTATTTATTTTTGCTGTTGTAGGGAAAGAAGTCCACTACAGATGAAAAGGGTGTGGCAGCCAAGAAGACGGTCGAAATAGACGATTCGTTGGGAGGTGCTGCACAACAGGTGTGTAGATCAACAGCTAACATTTGCTTGCTATTAATGACATTATGTTGTCTGCAATTAACACGTCAGTCGTCCTGATATGTACATGAAATAATTAATAATTTATCAATTTTGTAGATCCGAGTTACACACGGTAAAGAACCGCCCCATTTTATGGCGATGTTTGGCGGCAGATTAGTTATATTTGCTGGTGGCAAGGCAGGATGGGGACAAAGTGGTGATGAAGGTAAAAGCGGTCTTCCTTGAACTGCTCTGTTGAGTGTACCGACATTTATTTTTGGAAATTCGGTCATATTTAACATTCGTTCCGTCAATTTTTGATGAATTTTACTATTAACGTAGTAACAAATTTGTAAATCAAGTATATGTTCATACCTTTCAGGACCAGGTGACACATATCTGTTACAAGTCAGAGGAACGTCCACTTTGAACTGTAAAGCTGAACAGGTAGTGATTTTATTCGTTGTATTAACCTATTGATAAAGAGTATTTATCTTGTGTGTAATATTCGAGATAAAGTTTCTTTGCAGTTGCAGATAATTTATTTGAACATTTTAGGTGCCTTTGAGAGCGGAGTCTCTAAATTCCAATGACGTGTTTGTGCTATTTTCAAAAAGCAGCGTATTCGTCTGGGCAGGAAAGGTAATAATTCCACTATTTTGGTTATTTTCTGTGAATGAAAAAAATGGTCTAACTATTTTCTGTCCGGAAAATGTTACAGTATTAACACAATTTATGTTGTCAGGGCTGCACTGGAGATGAAAGAGAAATGGCAAAGCAGATTGCATCCATATCTTCCAGGTAAATTATGATCTGATACTTTTCACGATACAGTGTTATAATTACACTCCCCCGTGAAGTTCTTATTGCTGGAAGAAACGCTTTTTAAGCTTAACGTATTTTTATGCAGAGGTTATGCCATGATCATCGAAGGCCAAGAGAAGGACGACTTTTGGTCTCTCTTGGGCGGGAAAGGAACATATTCTAGCGATCCAGTGTTGAGAGTACGTATACGTCATGCCATTTACTTTACATCAGTGTATGAGTTATGCACTACCGAAATATATCTTATCAAAATATTGAAGGTAAAATCATGGGTTTGTTTCTGTGTGTAAGTGGATACTGTGTGATCTATAAAGTACATCTTAAATTGACTCTTTCTGGTATTCAAAATGAAGTTATGAGTTTAGACCCGGTCTAATTACTCACATGATATCCACTATACTAGTAGTAAAATGCATGTGGTGGCACTGTTTTATTTGTTAATTTATGCAAGCACTAGATTTTGTCACACATTATTTCTGAATTAAAGCTTTGCATATTGATTTTTATAATTACCGACCGCGTACGTAGTACGAGAGGAGGTAATAGTTTCACAGGTGTTTGCCACAGGGGGGGAATGGGGGGTACCCAGTCCTGGCCGGGGGGGGGT
>JBCAUG010010360.1:0-11158 GCA_038406175.1 Haplosyllis leylae
ACAATAACAGACACAAATATAGTATATCACAGGTATTAAAGTATAATAATGGTAGTGTTTCGTAACTTCAAAAACATTGTAACAATAATTTTCGTGACTTCAAAGGCAATGTTTCATTATTTAAATCAGCACAGGTCCCATGGACCTATTTTTAAAATAAGTTGAACATAAATTTGCGTATTCCAATTTCATGAGTTCATTGATTTATCTGTACTTTCTATTTCAGGTATACCATGTTTCTTCATGAATGGAGTGGAGACCTATTCCGGAGCACAAGAGCCTGCAGAACTCGCAAAAATGTTTGATGTTGTTGCCGAAATTTATCCACAATAGGGGTTTAAAAAGTCAAAACATGTGGCTTTAAATATAATTCACTGATAAAACACCTGACATAAAATAAACTTCAGGTTGTTGTTGTTGAAAAATTAAAAACTCTAGTCCAAGTCAATCAGTTTGCGTTTCCTTCTATTCATTAAATTTTTTGTGTTCAGGAATGATTCTTTAAATAAGCTTTTTTACTTTTCAAGGTTTCGTTTTCGAATATAAAATATTTATATAAAAAAACATAAATAGGAGTCAGCTGACAAAGCGAAAGGTTTTTCAATAACAAAGCCCCCCCCCCCCGGCGCAAGTTTGCATGAATGGAACAATGCTTCAATGCTATTCACGAAGCTACGGTTGCCGGTGTAACATTTTCGGACCCCCCCCCCCGGCACGCGAAACTTTGCTAGCTAAAATGTGTAAAGCGTTACATGACTACTTCGCATTTGCTAGAGTAAAGCAGAGGCAACATGGACAGCGGTAAAATCAATTTTTAAAAATCATTTTTTCGTAATTAATTTATCCCTAGCAATGTCTTTTAACATCATAAGGCAGTAATTAATGGCGCATATATTTTTTTCAACTACACGGATTATATTCAGTTGGAAATAGCACAGGAGTAGCCCACTTTCGTGATCTTGGAATCGTTAACTTGTTTTGACATGTAATGTATAATATAGGTCTAGATCTAGAGGATCTATTTTGGCCTGTAGTCTTTTTCTAGTTCGGTCTGTTTTGACAGTTGTTTTACGTTGATTTATTTGTGTACCATACTTAGCCTAGGTGTGATTAATTTTTCAATTCCAGATCGATCTAGATTTATTTATTTAGGCTACTAATACTTCTTTTACTCTTCCAGATCATGAAAACCAGGCGATACCGGTTCAGTTTGTTCTCTACAATAACGATGCTGTCAGTGTTCAGTACAGTGATGGATCATGGCTGGAACTCTCTCCATGTGGGACTTGCTTTCAACATTACGCACCTCCAGACAGAGGGGGTCACCCTCTTCTAGGTAATACAACAACTTGGTAACAGTTGCAGACAGGGAACGGATGAGGATGCTTCCCATATTGACCATTTTCCTAACAACCCAGCCCACCCCGGCTGAAAATCTTGATAGCGTCCAGCAAGACGCCCCCCTTCGGATCCGCCAATGCATGTTGTAGCCATTTAAGGTTTGTTTACACATTCCGACGCCGACACCGTCACAGTGCCCGTCAAAGTTTAACATTGTGCCAATGGTGACGGGCAGTTTGACTGGCAGAATGGGTGACCTTAAGTTTTAAATTTATCACAGTTGTATCTCATTTCAATTCAATCTCATTCAAACTTCAAACTGCACATATACTGGTCAGTTAATGACTCAAGAATTTTATATTTAGGTTTGAGAACCGTGAAACAGAAGACGGAATTTGTTATCAGTACATACAGATCTTACGTTAAGGAAGCATTGGACTTTAGAAATCGATTTGCAGAAAGACCTTTCATATGCAGACAGCTCAATAAACCGGCGAAGCTTGTGGTGAGTAATATTTAATGTGGAATGGAAAATTTACTTGGTAACATTGAAGTACTTTTTTTTTTCTGTAAAACAATATGTACAGCATCTTAGATTTACTCCAAAACCTTAGAGAATGTATGCAGGCATCGAGGAAATTGCATGGCCAGACACTTTGGAGGAAGCTGAAGTAGATACCTTGCCATGTGGAAGTTTGCGTATCTATTCGCAAGATGAATACGCATCTCTGACTCTCCCGCTACATAAGCGAGATTTCACGGTGGAATACTTAGCCAAGGTCAGCAACATATTTGGCGGAAACAACAGTGAGTACAATTATTAGTCCATTAAGTCAAAACATTTAGAAATTTTAAGATGCTTGTTACAATAATTAATGTATTTAATATGGATACATAGTACTAAAATGGTAACCTCAATGTAGTATAAGACCGTAGGAGAGGGAAATTCTTGCTGAAGGTCGCCACCTAAAAGTGGCAGACGGAATATTGCTAAAATTACAGATTTCGTATCCTGTGAATTGCATTTTGCCAAATGGAAATGTCTTTGGAAGAAGTTATTTCTGTTTTTCAACACACCTGTATGTAAATGTTCTGTACATGTAAAAACTATCGTCTTTGGTTTGTGTTTGTAGATGTGTATGTCCTAATTCTTAAATCTCAACATTTCATACCAAATCACAATTTACAGACACCTTGTCAGTGATAGCAATATCATCAATCACTACAGCGTCTTCTCATCACCCTCATGTCAGCGATTCAAACGCATCAGTAGAGGCCTACAACAGCAGTGATGAGAAACCAAATGTAGAGTGTAGACGTCCAAGGAACAGTCACCATAAGGTTTCTGTGCTCCAGTCAACAACAGTATCTAGTGAAGTTGATTGTAATGTGACTATTGATACCTGTGGAGATCATGACAATGCTGATGAAAGCAAAACTTCATCGGTAAGCAAGTGGGAATACGTTTGGACTGTGCAACATTTCTCAATGAAGGAATATCCCTCTATGTGGAATCATGCATTAAGGTTGCTTTTGGAATATTCAAAGAAACCTAAATGTTTTGCGGAGGACCAAGAAACCAAAACTAGTGACAGTGTGCCAAGCAACATGGCTGTGATCAATGATAGTACTCAAATTACATCAGACACGAAACCCAGACAGTTGAGGCGAGTTTTACGGAAGAATTTCTCACATTGTATTTACACATCTGTGCCAGACAGTTTACCTCTTAGTTGTAGAAACCAACACAAACACCGATGGTCAATTATTGGTAAAGGTATGGTTATTTTTGTCATAGAAAGAGAAAAATGCAGTGGTATAATTTTTCAACTTTCTTGAAACGTTTCGTCTTCCGTTCCATGTTTAATACAATGTCGTAAATTATTTTATATGGATAGATGGTACGTTGAATTCTGAACATTATGGCAGAATAAAAGTGATTTGCTCCGAGGGTATAATTTACAGGTAAAAATGAGGAACTATTGTACTTCTGAGTTGTATATTTTTACGAGTCAATGTAAAGAAACGTGTCATTATCTGTACAACTAATATTTAAGGTTACTCTGGCAACATCCCAGATCAGTAGAAATTTACCCTGGAGATGGCAGTATTATAGAATCACGTGGAATGACGTCACAGTATTTTGCTCACTTCAAGGTGAACAGGCATTTGGTAAGTACATGAAAACAAACAATTGTTTCATAACTTTTTACTTGATCCAGAAAAGATGCAAATTGAATCCAATTTCAGCAAGAAGTTAAAGAACGTATGTATTGCATGATGAGCCTGCCACCACATACGCCTGACAGCAAATACAATATCTCTAGTATCCTGACTACAGCGACAAGGTTAGTTGCAACGTCCACGATATCAGGTTAAAGTTGTTTTGGACAGTATATCCATGGAGATCAAATCAGAACAGTAATTGTGAATAATTTTGTTTTATCTAAATACAGTGTTAATTATTTTACCACAAACAATATCTCAGGTTTCTGGAAGTATTATCTGAGGAAAATCTGCAGCTGTATCCCAAGGAAGAGGATTACTGTTGGAAAGTAAGTCTTAAGAATTTTCTTTGGTCGCAGGAAGACCATGCTGTTATCAACCTGTTAGGTTCATGTTAATGGTCTTCCTACAGTGATAGAATTTCAGTATATTTAGCGTTACAACCTAGAAGTGTCAAATTTTGTCAGGCGTGAATGAAATGTTCTCTTTAAGTCTGCGTATTACTATATGTGTACAGTAAAGCCTCTCACTTCACTGTGCGGTCACCTCCATTGTAAGGTCAGAACATTCAGAAACGTTCATTAATGCTTAACTTGTTTATTAATGATTTTCTCTTTCACCTGTAAATTTAACACATCGTAAAATGGACTATTTGTTATTTCGGTTCATATGACACACGGGATTCACTTAAGCAAGGTATCAAATTTAAGTACGACTGAACAAAGAAAAATATTCTCTTGAATGTTTGCAAGGAAACCAGTTCAAGAAAAGACATGGAAATGCCAACACCACCACCAATGGTTCTTTTGGAGGAGAACGTGGTTGATGGTTTAGGACGTTTCTCAGTTTACTCCAACGGTCATATTCGTGTGCTCTTCAGTGACCGAACATGCTTGGATATGATGACAGACCTCAGCAAGAGATTAGGTTCCTCGTGGCGGGTACGTACATTTAATCGAGTACTTTTGAAACTTAGAACTTGACTGATACAGTATCAGTCAGTATATTTCTGTGAGTCTTTGTAGATAACGTATTTTCGACTTTTCTGTCTATTCCAGATATTTAATCCTACTATGAAAATGTAAAATACTGCTTTCTGTAATTGAAACTGCTTTACACTGCTAGCCGGTCCAGTACTTTTATGAAAATAATTTTACTTTTGAAGGCTTCGAGAAAAAATGCATTGGGAATCGTGGATGGAACATGCAGACTCATGCTACGAAATGGACATTATCACACCGTGCAAATAGACGACGCTGGAAGATACCAGTGGTGAAACATTTTATTAATCTTTACCAAAGAAATTTGCTTTGGAAAAAAAAAACAATGTTGCAACTTTCGTTTGGGTCAGCTGGGAGCCATTTTGACTTCTATTCTTATTTTGTTTGACGTCGTTTCTGGGTTAAATAACAAATTAACTGCCGTCTGGGAGTCATTTGTGAAAAAATAATACCGAGCGCAGCTGGGGCAATTATTTTGAGCTTATGCCTTACACTAAAGTCATTTATTTACATGTCATGCTGTACTTTTCAAAAAACTAGACAACATAATCTTTGGGCATTCAAAGAAGTTATATTTTCCCGTAGGAACAATAGAGACGATTTTTACAGATAGAAAATGTTTGCACAGGTTTTTATGTTATGCCGATTGATGTATTCTACATTGACGTAACACTACCATATTTTCAGTTATGTGAATCCGGCCAAAGAGTGGGCTGAGTGGGTGAACACTTTACCAAGTGATAGGTATCTTTTCTACAGAGACACTATACATGATCCTGAAAGACAAGGGTAAATACTTTATTGTGTTCTGCATAAGCGTTGCGGTCATGGTTAGTTGGACTTGAGTTTCGTCAATGAAATTTCTCCTGAACTACACGGTTGGCAGAACCAACTGGACGGGATAAAGCGCGTAGCAGCATCTCAGAGGCATTTTACGGGTTTTTTGTGCGGAGGTGGAGGAGAGTTAGTAGAACATAACCAGTAAAAACATGAACATCCCGGAGGCGGGGGTGGGGGTAGTAAAAAACAAACATATGGACAGCTAAACATGAGAATTCCAGAGACATTTTATATATTTTGGAAGGGAAGAGGGTAATTTTTGAACAGCAAAACGTGAGCATCCCAGATACATTTTACATTGGTAAAACATGAATGTGTCAACAGCAAAGTGTGAACATCGGCATCAGCAGCTCAGTGATGCTCATGTTTTGCTGATCACATTTTACCCATCCTCCATACAGCTAAATATAAAATTTGACATCACTTTTTTCCGCTCCAGCATTGTGTATTCCTTCACAGAGACCTTTCATGCGAAAGATCAGTAATGTATTCACAGATTTGATTTTTGAAGTATTTTATATTCTAGGTCAATTGACTCCGAGTTAAAAAAGATCCGGTGTTTTAATTGTATCCTTTTTCTTGAGACGATCTATCGGCAGGTGCCAAGCATTGTGTAACTGTTACAAATTCAACTGTTCTTGGGATGTATTTTTGATACCAATGCATCATAGGTTCTTAATTAGTGGCTCGTTAGAGTCACCTTACTGGTTGATTGATAGTTTTTGCCCCGAAATTTTGGACCCGTGGTGGGGACCTACAAAGGCCTCTTGTCGCTTAGTGACTGTACATGGGATGATGGTTCTATTTGCAGGTGGTGGGGACACCTAACCACCATATGTTGTTAATCAAACTTTTTGTTACCGCAGGTGGTGGGGACCCAAAACCCAGCATACAATACGCTTCGCTCCCCTTCACCCCTCCCCCCCCCCCCCCCCCCCGGGAGCGAACGAGCCACCTGGTGAAACTTTCACAACCTAATATTTTATTTCTTAACTTAATTAAGATATTGTTGAGAATACTGGTTTAATGAAACCTGTTGTAAAAAGACCGAATGGTGGCAGTTCTTCTCTGTATCCTGCATATCAGGTATGTATGTAATTACGCAGAGTTGGCACTGTTGGCAGAGGGAGGTCTGGTATATTTGTATTTCAGTTTTAAGTCTAGTTTTCTATTTCTTGTCTCGACACATGATAATTTATTAGAAGATCAAGTAGCATTTTCTAACAAACTTATAAGTGACTGCAATAAATTTAACAAAGAAATAGTTGACAGGAATGCCAACATTTTGTTGTTGGTGTAGTTTATTTCGAAAAAAATTCGAACAAGTTGTATTTGTACTCTTTTCAGAATTATTCTTCTACGGGCACAAATTATGTGGAAGAGGATAAATGTATGGATTTGAGAACTGTGCGAGAAGCTTTACAGCGAACCTCACAATTCCTGAAGAATGAAAAATAACACCACAAATTTTAAAGAGGTGCAATTACAGGTTGGGTGCCAGATACCATCAATACTTCAATAACATTTCCAGATATCTAAAAATTTTTCCATAACGATCAGACTAAACAGGTGAATCAATATGGGATTCGGTCACACTGCAGTGATTCTATGCTGGGAGAGCATTCTGAAGAATGTTATTCGCTGTGATTTAAATGTAGTGAATACTTCGCTGGGATTTAAATGTAGTGAATACAACTCAGCCAGATATTTCTTTTTGAAAGAACACTTTCTGTATTTGTTAAAGCACGATAATTAGTGCTTTATTAGCTTTGAAAGCAATCGAGACCGAAGGTCGAGATTGCCTTTAAAAGCTAATAAAGCACCAATTAGAGTGCCTTTAACAAATTTAAAGCACGTCAAAAAGACAATAGAATTGTCTTTAATAGCAAAGAAAGTCCAACAAAATTGAATTTTGTTCTTCAAGCTTTAGGCCTACTTTGCGAAAAGAGAAGTTTGTTTGCTTGGAATAAAAACTAATCTCGAATATTGGTAGGGAAGCATTGATGTATTCCTAGAAAATTTGAAAATGATGCAGCTGCTGAAGAAGATGTTTGAAGTCGATATTCGAGTTTTTCCTAAATAATACAAATCTGACATTTCTGGCATTTTTGTACAAAATTGACATCGATGGTTTCAAAATCATCAAAAAATACCCACCCAGCCACAGAGACTTGTGTTGACCAGATGTATTGAATCTTGGAATGATTCCAAGTCCCAAAAGTGAAGTGGAGCTGACACAAAGTTAGAACATTCTGTTCAACACAAGGCTCTGTGGCTGAGTGGGTAAGGCATTAGAATTCTAGTCCATAGATGGTTGGTGTTATGAGTTCAAATCCCACTGGAGACAACTTTGTTTTTTTGCTGATTTTGAAACTCTCGATGTCAATTTTATACAAAAATGCCAGAAATGTCAGATTTGTGTCATCGAGAAAAAACTCGATTGCAGAAAAAAAATCCATTAATAAATATGCTTCTTGGTAACTGATTAGAGGGTTAAACCATCAGAAATAAGTTCTTTTCTCAGCTTCAAATTTTCTTAAGCGTTCGCCACACGGATGTGACTTATGTTAATGTTAATACACTGAAATTGGATACTGTGTGTACAACTTCTTTGATTTGCAACAAAAGCGTTTTAGCCTTTGATATTTACATGAGATAATTGAATGTTGCATCTCATAAAAAATATGAAGGAATGAAAGAACTTCCTTTGCTGGCTAATATGCAATAGCCGTTGGAATTACCCTCCAAGCTGTATGGTGTTGGATGTTTGAAAGGGGCCTTTTAGGTGACCAGTTCATAGTTTGATTGACCTTGGAAGGGGCACCATATTAGGTCATCTCAAGGGTTGTCGAATTGGCAGCTCTGAGCATCAAGTCTTCTTGTACTAGGATTTCAGGGTGCACTTTTAGTTTGTGTATTCCTATGTCTAGTTTGTAGGGATGGCTGACAAGGAATCTCCTTGGTAGTGAGTCCTTCCCAAGTAGGTAAGCTAAGGCAAATGTTTCCTGATATTTGTGAAGTAGGTGAGTACTTTGACTAAAACAGATAATGAAGTAGAAGAGCTGTAGGTCCCTTTATAAAGTAAACCCTGGTCCATTTATTTATTGCTACAGTTAAATTTGTAAGGGACAAGTAAGTGTCTATCTTCCAGTAGATTTGTTTCAAACAGGTAAATGTTTAACATAAACACACAATCTGAATGGCCAAACTTACTGTCCAATCAAATTTTATCTTGTCTTTCTGCACTTCCACATGCACCACCCCTGCATGCATCTCTATGCACGCCCAAATACCCATCCTACTCCTTGAATTCTAATGTACAAATGTAACAGTGATAAAATTAAGTTCTCTTTGTATAGTCTGAACACCCTACACATACAGTCTGCTGGCTATCCTTTTTGTCCAATTTGTGGCATCACCGTGTACACCTCTGTTTAATCTACTACATGCACACCTCTATGAGCACCTCTACTCTATGCACACTCTCATGTGTGCACTCATGCACACTCATCCCTGCACACACCCTTACTTGCACCCCCTTTGCAGACCTGTATGTGCTAATCTAACACCTTTATTCTGTGTACACCTCCATGCACACCCCAACACACTCTTCTGTGCGAACCCTCACATGCACTCTACATACACCTCTTGCGTACATCTTATGTCCATTAAGATTGGTTGAGGTTTCCCACCACAGTCAGTCAGATTAAATAAATAAGCTGACCCTCTTTACGACAATGTTAATCCATTTTGTATTATGTTTTTACAGTTTTTTGTTGTCTTTGGTTGTGTTGTAAAACGTCATTCAAACAGAGCAACGTTTATTAGTTGTTGTTTTTAATTGCAGTACAGTACCAGTCATGACGTTTTCTTATTCATCGGTTTTGTACAGAAGCAAAAAAGTCACAGCTTCGGTTTTAGTGAAACAGCATCGAGAGATGTTATTGTGGGAGGCCATTGTAGCTTTTGCCGATGACAGCTTCACCTAGAACAGGTGTGTGCGTCTCTGCCATGCGTACTCGCGTGTACCTGTTATTTGCCGTTGTTGCTTTTCCATAACTTATGGGCACGCTTGGAAAATGTTATGAAATGGCACCAAGCTAATACACAGAGGATTTGTAAGTAATTTGTAAGTATCGTCAAAGAAGACCGAGAGGAGATCGGGATATCTGTGGTACCAGTAGATCTATCACAAATGAAAGCGTTTCGATTTTAACTAACGTAACATAATATCACATTAAAAACTTTGGTGTGGCCTCCAGTCACCATCTAATGCATTTTACAGAAAATTCAAGATATCACTTTGCATGAAACGGTAAATTTTGTGTCATTGCTAAATTTATTTCAATAGGAGCTGAATCACATGATGTGGTCCCCACCCTGTTCGTCTCTGCAGGTAGAAGCTGGATTAAACCTGCGATGAAGCTGTATTTAGACCAATATATCTAACAGTATTATTCTGTTAGATAAACCCGAATTTCGTACTGCATATTTCTCAGGTAAGTCTTTGTACATATTGGTTTGAATAATGACAAGCTTGTGACTGTTGGAAAATCCTTTTGGATATTGAATACCTGAGGCAATGACAGTTTTATGTAGATCTACACATGTGTCCATTTGCGAACGTTAGTATAAATTGTGATCATGTCACGACAAAGAAGACACCAGTAAAGAAAACGCCTAATTCTTTCATAACAATTCAAACAATCGAGTTTTCCCTAAAATATATCATTTTGCCAACGTTGTCAGATTTGTATTGGTTGAAAATACTATTGGATCAGTTGTTGAATCAAAATTTTTGGTAAGATTTTACAAGGTTTTGGTAAAATAACATTGAACCCATGGTAAATATTCATCAAATATTTGGTAAAGTTTTATTTAAACATAAATGATCCCTTGCCTGTTGTACCAGGCAATGAACAAGATTTTGGTCAAGAAAACGCAGTCAACACTTACTTGTTTTACCAAGTGTGCAGGCTGCATGACATTGTCTGTTTTGGAGACCAGTTTTGCCAATACAGAAAAGTCATGACACCTTAGTGTCAAACATACCTGCCTAAAACTGGTGTGTCTTGGATGATAATTGCATCATTACCAAATCATTGTCAAATCTTTAACAAAAATTTAATTGAGCCAACCGTTTTAGGCAGAAATGTCTATATAAAGCTAAGGTGTCATGACTTTTCTACATTGGCAGTCTGGTCTCCAAAACAGACAATGTCATGCAGCTTGCACACTTGGTAAAACAAGTAAGTGTTGACTGTGTTTTCATGACCAAAATCTTGTTCATTGCCTGGTAAAATAGGCAACAGATCATTTATGGTACCATTAAACTTTATGTTTAAATGTGTTCAATATTATTTTACCAAAACCTTGTCAAATCTTTAACAAAAAAATTGTTAAACAACTGGCAATAATTCTGGAAATGTTGGCAAAATGATCTACTTTAGGGAAACTCGTCTTTGAGCACTGTCTTGGAAATATCGAGGACATGCGACTTAAAAATTAGACCGTCTCGTATGCACATAAAAGTAATAGATATCTGTTTAGTGAAATGAACTCTTTGTGGAATTAGATAAATTCAACTTACTTACAGGTCGGATTCAGTTAAAGTTCTGCCTAGTTGCCTTGCAAAAAGTTCTGACTTTGGTTCTACCTTATTGAAATACTATGTTAACCCTTCGCGCGCCGTCCGTCCATTTTCAATGAAACCCATATAACAATATGCGACAAAAGTCGCATCCAGTATG